>JANWGL010004378.1:0-11884 GCA_025200755.1 Ceratobasidium sp. C01 | reverse complement strand
CCTTCGAGAGTCTTGGTCGCGGATGCACGAGCTGAAATGCCAGTGAGTGCTAATCCTAAAAAAGGAAAGACAAAAGCGAACTTACAGATCAAAGCCCGACGAATCTTGACAGCGCGTTCAAAGTCGCCCAAAACCTTCTCCAGAGCATACGGCGCAATCTTCCCGCGTTGACCCAAAAGCACGACCTCCTCATCCGTCAAGACAGACGCGCCCTCGGCCTCGAAAATCTGCACGATCTCGTCATACTCGCGACGCCCAACCGAAGCCTTGTCGCCACTCGGAGTGCCCAAAGGAGTATTGACCACAACCTCCTCGTGACCGTTGGCCGCAGGGGGAAGTGAGATGACCTGGGGGGCGGGGGAAACAGGAGCAAGTACACCGGTATCAATGCTCAACGCGCCATTCGGCTTCGAAAGTCCCTTCGGCTTGGCCTCCTCCCGATCCTGGTCGACAGTGGTCGTAGTCGCGTCCGCACCATAGTCGACCGCAGGCGAGAAGGTAACAACGGGCACACCCATCCCATGGATCTTGCCTCCAAAGCTCCCACCCGCACCCGACCCAATTCCCTTCAACAGATATCCATTCAAAAACACCGACATGGCCAGCGCGAGTACGATCCACTTGCTAAGAATAGGGTCTCCGACAAGAGTCGACCACTCGCTCATAAACGTGTCAAAGGTTCCTTCGCGCTTGTCGCCGGTAGCACCGCCGAGAGGCTTCTTGGTCGCAGTGAGGACGAGGTTCCCAGACGAGATGACACGGACGTGGACAGGAGGACCGGCACGGACAAGAATAGCGTCACCACCGTTGTCGGCAACGATTTGGTTAAGAGCAGCAGAGATGATAGGAGAGGAGAGGTCGACGCGGGCAGATGGTTGCTGGGCAGTCCTCTGGATGTGCGAGAAATATGTGTGTCGCTTAAGCGCGGTGGCAGGCGTGAGCGTCGTGCAAAGGTTCAGAACGTGGAGCGAGAGGAATGCGATAATCTAGCGCCCAGTTATCGATGTCGAATGTCGATAAGATATCGAAATGTACGATGAGCACCAGGAACACAACGAGGCGACCGGGGCAAATGAAATAGTGCCACAAAAGAGCCCGAAAGAAAGGAAGAAAAGAGTAATCAGCATTCATCTCCCAATCAAATAGGTAATGATGAGCAAACTTACGAGCAAAAGCTTCAACCTTGCAGCGGGACTCTCCGCACCCGTCGCATCTGAGCCCTTCTCTCCAAACAAGGTGGTTGAAATGCGTTTCTGGATGGGCACTGACTCCTTGGCCGGGGTGCCGTTTGCCCGCTTGAAGCTCCGCAAAGTTTTGATACGATTAACCTGTGTAGTGAAATGTCTAAGTCTCAGAGCGTCAAGTGAAAAGGGGTGGGCAGGCAGTGGAACTTAATGAACGCCACGAGCACATACCTCGGTCATGACGTTAAGAATGGCTACGTAGAATGTGAAGAGAGCCGCGCAGTCGCAAGCGAGAATAAGAGCAGCGAGCGCGCAAAACTCCTTTAGGCCACCAACACCGCTCGCGGCACCAACGCCAAGGACAGCAATTTCGATAGCATAATCGCGAACGACACCGGGTCCAACCGAGTCGACAGCTTCCCTAACAACCTCAGCGGCTGTCTTGGTGGGCGAAGATTTGATCGAAGGTGAGAGCAAGGACCCTCGACGCGTGACGTTGGTCTTGGGAGTAGACATTCCAGACACAGGTGTGAAGCTAGGATGCGCGAATACGGCACGGGCGATACGAAGAGGCTTGTCGAATCCGACAGTGATAACGAGGAACGGTAGGGCCTCAGTGAGCGCGACAGGGTCGAGAGGGATGCCCAAGAGGAGCGAGAGAGGGAGGGACAGGACAAATGCGAAGGTCCCAGAGATGAGGATAGTTGACGCTAAGGTGTTGAAAAGGCTGGTCAGCGTGCTGGGTACGAAAGCGCGATGCGGATGCCAGTCGATATGATGCGAAAGTGATACAGTGGGGCTAGGGACCGCAGACATAAGAACGAATAAATCAAAGCGCGAAAAATGTGGTAAATGTGGATGTGAAATATATGATGAGCAGAAGGGGGTTGCGAACGAAAGCGAAGGTCGAAAGAGGATTGTCTGGTATTGATATAGTGGGGCGGCCCAAGTGATCAAAGTAAGGCTAAATGCTCGCGGCAGTGGCGCCGACGCCCGGGTATTGTTAGAAGAGCGTGGGCGCGGAAGTATGGCCGAACCACTCGGTACGGGGTGCTAGTGAAGATAACGAGGACGGGGGCGACGGCGTGAAGGAGAACAATGGATGCCACAACCGGAGTTAGACCGGTGTCGGGTCGTGAGAGTAGAACACGTGACAGATAATAAATATGGAATCGAAGGCTAAGTGGCCGAGTAGGAAACGACGACCCGAGACACGAAACAAAGAGTAAATGTGAGACTTACCGAGCCAGAAGTTGGAGCCGAGCTTCCTAGCCTTGAGGAAGAGGTTGACAAAGGTTAAGTGCATGAGAACGTAGCCAACGAGGACTATAAGAATATCCGCGGAGTCGGCGCGCTATAGGATGATCGAGGATGAATAGGTGGCCCAGAATAAATTGTGGCGATTAGGTTAACAGGCGGGATAGCACGATGACCGCAAGTAGACCAAAGATAAACCAACAGAGACGTAATGAGCACCTGTCACTCACGTTATGCCGGAATGAAACTAACATACCTTGGCTAAGGCCCAAAAACGGGCGAACATCGCACGAATGGCAAACCCAACCCAACGATCTCCAGCGGGAATATCGGAACCGCTCTCGCCTACAAGTTCGAACTTGAGATCGGGAATATCTGAACTTGGGCTAGTCGACTTTTGGCAAACGTCTTGGACAAGTGTCATGAATCGGGGCCGAACCATAGGGCTACGAAGGGCATAGACGTATTCCGGAGAGGCTTCAGCAAACGCGACACATTCGCCGTTTGCGTGGTTTTTGCAGAGGGAGCGCGAAAAATCCGAGACCGAATCAAGAACAGCAGGAGACATTTCGCGTTTTGCTGGTCTCGCCTGTGCACGAAGGCCGCCCGTTGGTCCGACATCAGGCTCGAATGTAAGCTGAACCAGGTCAAGTTTGTTTTCCGCAGCTATCCACTGTGCCTCATCGGCGGGCATCCACTGCTGCCCCCCGATTGCGGAGCTCGCTAGACGTGCATAGGCCGGTTGAAGGCGGGCCGAGCTGGCGGAGTAAGGAACAACGACCGCTGAGGTTTTGAACGCGTGAAGGACCTGAAAATACGCGAGAGTGACGACGACAAAAGTAGATACGATAAATTCGATGGGATGTTGTGAGGGAGTAGCCGAGACTGCTCGCAAGAGTGCCCGGAGCATGGTGGGCGGGTATTAATGAGGAATTAAAGTCTAGTGTAACCAGCCTGTAGACCTGAGCTTAACACGAAGAAAAAAAACACGACGCGGGGCTCACCTCGACACCGAATCTCGTACGACCACTTTTTCTAGTCGGGAAAAGTCTCCGGAACCAAATAAACAACTCCAACGACATAAGGGTCCAGCCCCTGACTACTCCATGCGTCCCCGATACCTCAAACAGCGTCTCAACCCTCTGTGTTTCACCGACGCCAAATACTTTGTCTGGGTCGTGTCTTCTTGTGTCGCCGTCGTCCAGAAAATAAAATAAAATATTCATCACTAGCGTACTCGTCTCATCGGAACTGTGCTCAAATCGAACGATTGGACGACAAATCCTAATTTAGCAACACGTAAACTGCGATACGCGTTCGGAGCTTCGTCATTTCATCACATCACTGCCTGCACTCACGAATCATGCCTCGCTGATTCGCTCAACTGCTGCGTAAGCACTGGCACCCATCCCACATCGGAATCCCTGCGGCAACCTGCACTTTTTGTAGCTGTGTTTATCCAAGGTGGTCACATCGCACGACTTGGAATATTGTTCGACCCGATATTTTTAATGACCAATCATACCGGATGCCTCGCATTACTTCCGAAACCGGACATAGTATCTCTAATGAGCGTCTGGGCAAACTGCACCTCGGCCGCCTTTGGTAGCCACTCAGAACTGTCGGTTTACGCAGCCCAAAGCCAAGTTTTAAAAATACCACACAAACCGCGTGCTGTGGGTATTCATACTCCCTCCTCGCCTCCCAGTCCGGCAAGTTAGTTATATGTGCGCCATAGCGGGGTGTGGCGAAATGGTGCAGGATCAACGGTGAGCCAATTTGTGGTCCCACGTTGCTGCAGAAAATCAGCCGAGTAATCCGATTTATAAGTTCCATCGAGGCTCAGCTATAAGTATTCATTTCTCTATCTCCGCAAATGTCCGGCCCTAACGAGCATTCCCCCTGCTTGCGAATCTGACCAAGTTCTACACTATTACACAAGAACAGGGAGAATAGAGACCCTTCATATCTTTCGTGCCCTTCCCAGTTGTATAATAGTGGTAGAAGTAGGAGCTCCAGCGCTGAGATATACGGCTGCCCTAAAAACATGAGATGGGGAGAACTAGCAGACATAGGAGAGTGAACTTAGATATCAAGCAGTAGGTCCGCGTGCTCGGCGTGCGGAAAATTTCTAGCTCTATTTTAATGCGACATATATAACTGCTCTGTATCATGCTATTTCAAAATTATAGTCTTTCATAGGGTGGCTTGCTGCTGAATAACCGCGCATACATTCGCTCCCGGCTGTCTTTATGGGACCGTGACATCATTCAGCGTTCGACTCCTTCGACCGAGTGAATGGTCACGACGGAACGAAGGGGGAACGGGGGCAATGGGCCGGCTGAGCTAAGCTCCGCGCCTACGAGGCGATTGTGATAGCAGAAAGGACCTTAAGTCCGACTTAGGACACGCGTAGGGTAGCGGAGCCAGCCCGCCCCGAAGGGGCCGGGCCAAACGCGAGTGCATTCATCGAGAGCGCGGGTGGGCGGGTCCGCCAAACCGCGCGCCACACAAACTAACGGGTAGGACAACGCGAAGGACTACGAAAACAGGTGCAGGGGCGAGACACGAGAGAGAGAGAGCGAAAGAGAGAGCGAGAGAAAAGAAAAACACACGAGACGAGGGGTAAACGATACAGCAGACACGGGCAAAACACAGATACAGAGTCCATTTCCCAAAACCACACGGAGACACGATAAAAATAGCGGAAACTGAAACTGGGAAAGACAGGGAAAGCACCGAGGCGAGCAGAGAAACGGAACCGGCACCTGAGACGAAGTCCGCACCACTCTTGAGAGGCGAAAACGAATAACTAAGTAGGAGAGTGAAACGAGACGAGAAATGTCCTACAAAACGGGGAGTGGTGGGTGGGTAGCGAGAATGAACGCGCGTTAGCGATCATTCGATCTAAACGTGGCGCAGCATCGATATGCTGGCCTAGGACGCCGAGCAACTCACCTAGCGAGAATGAACGGTGCGCGTTCGTGAGGGAGAGACGAGAGTAAACCGTACTCTGTCTCTATCCCCTTCTCGCCGGTTTTTTTGGGTGCTCTACGCGAAAGCGTCCAAACAAACGCACGGACGCGCAGCGGGTTCCCATCAGCAATAAGTATCAGTGTCTAACAGACACACTCACTGCTGAACCGCATACGGTCGCGCAAATGCCGTATATGCGCGTTCAGACCCTGAAGAATCGGGATGTAAGTCACGAGTACCCAAAACGAAGGCGCTTCATGACGTACGGCGGTCCCGATGATGCTTCGGCATCCGAATGAGGGTATATTGAACGAATATGCTAGAAAATCCCTTATGTGAGCTCCCGAGGAGTCCCGAAAACGGGATCCAGACTCACGATAAGATAAGATCAATGTGATCTGTATGGGATAGGGCGCTAGCTGGCCATGTGCCGTCTCACGCAGAACCCTAGTGACTGCGTCAAAAGTGGATATAAGCCGTCCGGAACTCCGAGTTGACTTAAGGTAATCGCATACAGTCTGAGATTTTAGAACTATGCAGAAGCACCCTAGCTCCGGGGCTCCTACCTCACTTCTGCTTTGGCTCATTTATGCCATTCGCAAGACGCACCATCGCTGAAGGAGCCTCGTCTTATTTATGGATCTCTGGACAAAAATCGGAGTTTTAGTTTTCCAGGAAATAACAAGAATTGGAGCCACCGGGATATCAGCTACTGGACTGGCATGTATTGGGTGGAGTTTACCGGAACGGCGGGCTAGTCAGGAGTGGTCGATTAAGCAAACCGGGAGACTAGCTGGATGGGGGAGACATCACCTAGATTCGAGGAAGACCTGGGTTAGGTTGAGTATACTTCGCCTCGGACTAGGAATCAGTCTTCCAGTGGGTGTGTTCGTCGAGTCTTAGCGGTGAGCAGCACTGCTACTGAGCCGGTGTACCTCTCCCAAAATATTGGTCCGAGCTGTCATGGGAAGCGTCGTGTCAAATAAGACATAATATTCAGCAGATGTGTTGCCCCATGGTGGTCAGAAGCGTACCCGCTATCGATTTCAATGTCGGCGGAAACCTAAAATCTGTGCTCTTATACTCAGCGGTGTAGATGAAAGCGCACCAATCTCCTATATGGGCACTCTTCGATGAGTATAGCGTTGGTACGGATCCGGGGTTACCGAGAAGACACTCACGTTTTCGCCTCAGAAGGGGCCAGGGATAGTGAATGTTTCGCTGATGATTGAAATACAGTAGGGGCGGTTTGTGAGAGAAGAGGCGGGGGGTGCTAGTGGACTTGCGATGATACCACATGTTTGATGTGTGGTGTGCACCATGCGCGAGGCATTTCTTCTCAACTCACATCTCGTAATTTAATTGGAACGTTGCCATCTGATATTTTATGGATTCAGTTTCTCGACTCTGCTGGTTGTCTTCATCGATCACGTGATGCGCGCCAATGCTCTCACGCAAACCGCCACCTTCAAAAACCGTGCACAATGGAGGGTTACGAAACCTGGGAAATTGGACAAGCGGTGAGATGTATCAACTCAGAAAGTGATCTCGTCGGCTGATCCTAGGAATCAGGAGGTGAGTGATGTAGTGAGAATCGTATCTGTGTACAACCTTAACCCTAGCCTAATTAGTTTCATCCTGAAGTCAAGGATCGAGTGAGCCCAGTTCTTGTATTAACGCACTATATAAAGTGGCTAACGTGGTAGTAGCCAAGGGTTCGAGAGCTGTTGAAGAAATATGTAAGCACCTCCTAGTCACAGCATAATCCACTGATCTCCTCTGTATTTAGGTTGTGAGTCGATAAAAGCTTGGTTAACGAGAATAACCCTGATGATCTCTTCGTGCTGACATCCGATAGTGGGTGCGTTGTCCATCGGGTTGATACCAGATTGAACTGGACTCTTACTTGGAACATTTGCAGTCTATAGTAAGTCAACTTACAAGCCCTGCGCCAAGTTCGCCCATTTCAACGGTGTGATTAGATTGTGGGTTAAAAATAGCTCTCTAAAGTGAAGATAGACTAAGCTGGAGCAAAATCGGAACATGATGCTAGCGCGTGAGTGCTGCACCTTGTTTGAGATAGATCCCGGGCAAAGATAACTTGCTGACATTTATTATACGACGATTCGTGTGACCTAGGCCGTAAGTTTGTCGACGAATAATTCTCAACTATCAACTAGTGCTGGCTAATTCTTCCTGCTCGTTTTATTCCAGGATGTAGGTTTCTGAGCTATATTTATCAACTCCTGTTTGCTGATTCCCTGCCATTCTCTGTTGTTTTAGGACGTGAGTTAGTTTGTTCATGTCTCTTGATTGGCGAATGCTCATCCTCTTTCATCATCATTATTCACCATCGTAGCCTGTAAGTTTGACCCTAAGTGTATTATATTTAGCGCTCGCTTACCTTTTATTCCTCTGTGGCGCCACAGCAGGTGAGTTTGTGGATAAGAGGGTTGGGACACTGCTCACTCGTTATCCTCGTTCCGCAATTTCGTAGTCTGTGAGCTTATCACTTAACATATTTTAGTGGATGTTGACTGATCCTCAACCCTTCACGTCTTCCCAGGACGTGAGTGTATTTCTAGCCAAGTCGTAGAATGTTCCTGACAGCATACTTTTCCTTATTGCACGCTTTTGCGTTCGGCTAGCCTGTAAGTCATTCCGTCTTCATGCGAGGTCGTTTAATTCTCAAGGACGCTCCCTGTCTATCTCTTCTGGGATTTAAACGATCATCATGACAAGATTGTGAGTCTTAATATGTCTATGTACTTCGCGTCATTAACGCTGTCCCCGTAATAGTCCGTGAGTGACCCTACCTGCATAGTTACTCAGCATTTACACGCAAACGGCCCCCTTAGCCGGTTCGTGTCGTATTTTCACCTGTTCAACGAGTCTCACCTGCCGCGTGGAATGACTAGATTGTGAGCAATATACTTCATTTATGCCTTTATCAACTCTAACCTAAATTCATGCTGCTTCACCTCCCAGGAGGCAAGTGGTTCCCACCACAAACAAAACTTAATAACAATATCAGCATCTGTGTATTTCAGATGGTGAGTAGGCGATACGTCCGTGACTTTGGCGCTAATACCTGTGCGATTCCTTAGGAGGTATGCTGACTCCGAGGTCCTGTTACTATCCGCTCATCAAACCACTCACATGTCAATATCGACATATCAGGTAAGTTTTCCAATATATCCAACGTGACGACGAATAACAATGTGAGTCATGTTGTTAGCTGGTGAGTTTGTCCAGGTGCACTTTGCATTATTCTACGCTTCTCATAGCTCGGTGCCCCAGTTCTTTGATCAACACCCCTGGCTACTAATCACGTTCAAGGTATCGAGTGGCACAGTGAGTAAGCGATGTCTTAGACTTTACAATCAGCTAACTACGTCAAATAGCCACAGGAACATAATATGGGTTACTTCCGTGACATCGCGGACATACGGGTCCTAACCTCCGAGCTGGAGCGGGCTCTGGATATTTCCAGTCAACCAGTTGCACACGGTGGATTGGCAGACATATATCGAGCGACTCTCGAGGACGGGTCTCAAGTGGCTGTGAAGCGCTTTCGCCAGCGACCCGAAAGCAATAACAAGGAACTTGAGGTGCGTGTAGAATCCCGAATTATCTTGCGCGCTTTCCATATCTTGATGACATTGCTTAGCGTACTGCTCGCGAGCTCGACAACTGGGCGAAGTTAGACCACCCGAACATCCTTAAGCTATTCGGACTTGCGCAGCTGCACGGAAGTTTCTCGATCGTCTGTCCCTGGATGGAGTATGGTAATGTTGTATCCGTGGTCAATAATTGGCCTACCCTCGATCGTTATCTACTGGTAAGTCTGCCCGAGGTTTTCACGGTGGCAATGAACTCACCTTTGGCGGATCCCTAAGTGTGCGCAGTTGGTGGATGCCGTCGCATACTTGCACAGCACGGGTGTAGATGTTGTAAGTGTGCTTGTCTTGGGCACTTGCGTTACGCTGATGTAAGAATGGTACCGTAGGTACACGGAGACATTAAAGGCGTGGGTTACCTTATTGATAATCTAAGCAGTCTACTCAAATCGACATCTAGGATAATGTTCTTATTGACAGGGGTGGAAACGTGAGGCTAACCGACTTTGGACTTGCGATAATGCACGAGCAGTCAATGCGGTTCTCTAAAACTGACTCGGGCGGGGGCAAAATTAGATGGATGGTGGGTGCTAGCTGATACACCAGTTATGTCATACTGATATGTATCCTACAGGCACCTGAGCTATTTACAGAGGAGGGAGTGCGGTGCAGGGAGACGGACGTATATGCATTGGGAATGGTGAGTACTAGTAACTATGTTGGGACTGATGATCCCGCTGATTGCATATATCGTGCAGACCATGCTCGTGGGTATCTCGCTCCGCGTGATTGTGTGGTTCCAATCTTTGTGCTTTAGGAGATCTTGACGGGGCGCATACCATTCTCTCGGATCAAATTTGGCTCTGCGGTCATTAAGGCAGTGTTCCAAGATAGGTGCACTCCAAACCTGGATGAGCTACTGGCAAAGCCGCTGTCGGCCAGGGCAAGCATAATGAATGGGATTCTGCTTCGTTGCTGGAGGTATGGGCCCGACCAACGTATTCAAGCATCTGAACTGCAAATGGTGGTATGTCGTTTCATGATGGGGAGGAATTAGCTTATGTAGTGGTTACACAGCTCAGGTCCATTGGGCCTCCCTGAAAGCTTGCTGGCGGCGCGGTGATATTATGTTGTATGTGTCTCAACAGTAGTAGAGAATACTAGGAAACATTGATTTTGCTGGGCTGTTTCAAATGGAAAACAACGACCAGAGAGGCCGCTTATGATCAAATTCAGATCCTCGGGTACCAAGAAGCTTTTGGAGCATGCTTGTTAGGGCGTGTTCGCGTGGCCACGGGTTTAAGCAATTACTCATATGCCTTTAATCTCTTTGGCTTTTACTTCAACCTGTGATTTACTATTCTTGTTCACCGTTGAATATATCTCGAATACATGCTCTCTTCTTGCTGCAATAAGTGTAGCTCCTAAGTCTAATTGATTAACTACTGAGGACTATATGTCCTTTCACTTCTTTGAATGCAAAAGGAGTGATCAAGAAAACATGAAAACTTTTGAATTTTCCATAACACTCCCTTGTCAAACACAACAACACCCTGTCAGTAAAACCGCCCTTCACTCCGGAGCGGCCATTTTGCTCTGGATCATGTTGGAGCCCAAGGAGCACGTGCTTACAGATTCCAAAGTGCTCCAGAGCTCTCAGGAGCATCGGAATGGTGCTCATTTTGTTTACTTGTGTGCGCTTGTGTCCACACTCACCATAAATCATGTTATTTGGCAATCCTTTGCACATATATGCGCATATTGTTGTACATTTCTCTTAGATGCTGGAATATACATGTGAAACCGAGACCTCAAACAACGACTGCACCCTCTGTGTTTCACCGACGCCAAATACTTCGTCCAGGTCGTGTCTTCTTGTCTCGCCGTCGTCCAGAAAATTACACAATATCTTCATCATCAGCATACTCGTCTCATCGGGCCTGTGCTCAAATTGAACGATTGGGGCACAAATCCCAATTGAGCAACGCGTGAACTGCGATACGCGTTCAGAGCTTCGTCATTCCATCACATCGCCTACACCCACGAATCATACCTCGCTGATTGGCTCAACTGCTGCGTAATCACTGGCGCCCGTCCTACATAGGAAAGCCAACAGCAACCTGTACGTTTTGTAGCTGTGTTTAACTAAGCGGCTCACATCACACGACTTGAAATATTGTTCGACCCGACCTCTTTAATGACCAATCATGCCGACCTTGCCGCACCCACTTACTACTCACTGAGATCCAACAAATATCTGATGAGTGCCCCCCGGCCGTCTTTAAGTATCTAACACAAGCGGCCGATTTACATGGTTCAAAGCCAAATTTCGAAAATACCCCCAAACCGCGTGTTGTAAGTTTGGTTATCTTTTCGCCTCGCTATGTCCCAAACTGACGGCATGTGTACATAAAGAGCTAGCGGGGTAGTGCGAAAACATCATGAGCCTAGTTGCGATCCCTGCCTATTGCGGATATGATGGTCGATTAATCTAGTTAACAAATTTCTTTGGAGCTTAGATCATTTGTGTAACTCCACAAACATCGATTCCTAGGTCAGTACGTTCCTACTTGCGAATCTGATTTAGTTCTTCACCTATACGCAAGAACCGTTAACATTGTCGTGCCTTCTTTGTTCTTCCTTACTCTTCCAGTCCCCCATTTGGCAGTCAATTGTTTGTTGTGGCGATCGGCACTCAACCTTTAAATGATATTGCCGCCCTCAAAACCAGCGACCAAGCTGGAAGGATGAAACCACGTAACAAGTGAGAGTGTGCTATGGTCAGAGGATAAGTTAGACTTACATCTGGAAACCTGGTAGAATCTAGATATGTGTATATAGCGCTAT
>JANWGL010004372.1:0-16702 GCA_025200755.1 Ceratobasidium sp. C01 | reverse complement strand
TTGTGGCAAAACGATTTTGTTAGTCTGTTCGCGCGAGCGTTGATGGTTCACCTATCAGATAACCTTGACGCTTTGGGAAATCCTGAAAAAGGTTAGTTTCAGACAGATAATCGAAGCGCGCGCTCATCAACTCATATACACAGAGGCCATCAACGAGCACTGGAGAGACGTGTTCGAGAACGTCGATCAGCTAGTGGCCATGGTTCTGAAACACTGCCCGCCGAACTCACGGGTGCTCAGTAACTCATACCCGGATTGGTTAAAAACAGCACAGTTCTTTCACGAACTACGCTACAACTACTCGGGTAGCAAGTTTAACCGAGAACATGTGGTAGCATGTTATCGGGAATGGATGAAGCTGGGGACGTCGCTTTTTCGCAGCGAGATGACAGACGAGCCTAGGGACTGTTCAAATCCTCGGTGTCCACACCCAACGCCACTGTGTGGAGTTCAGTTTAGTTGCGGGCGTTGCTTTTCAGCCACGTATTGCAGTCCTAGCTGCCGATATAAGTGAGTATTTCCCTCTTTACTCGCGTTAATGTTTCTAATGAGTTCAGCTAGACACTGGGTGAGCGACCCGTGCGACAGGCCACATTCCGACACATGTGTAGAGCCGCTCCCTCCTTCGGCTGTATCAGAATATGTTTTGTCTGTTGTTCCATACTCCAATAACCCTTCATGCTTTTGACTTTGTATAAATATATCGCGCAAATTGCTGAAATTGATAGTAAATGTGATCTTTGCTCGCTTCCCATCGTGGTTCCCCTTAAGATTTTAATTCATAAGTGCGGCTAGCTCATCGCTAGATGGCGCGTGGAACTTGGATTTGCCGCTTAGCCCGGTCGCCGGGGATCTTGTATTGGTGTCAAATTTTCCAGAATTGTATATCACCACCCGCTTTCTGGCGATTTTTGTCTTTCTGATCTTCAGGGGCGATGGTGGGCTTTTGGCTGCTTGCAGAACAAACCGGCCCAAAAGTTCTCAGTGCTCTGCAATAAAGGCTAATAACGCGCTAAGAGGTGTTTACCATCCCACGTTACATGGTCTGCTCTTCTAAAAATGAGCATTGAATGCGTTCACTACATTCGAACATGAGCTAATCCCAGGAAATACTCTCGTGCCTTCACTCGCTTTTGTACGAAAAAGAGTTCTTGGAGTGGAACTGCGAAGTTCCAAGCTTAAGCGCTGTCTGAAGCATTGTCACGTGACATAACCCCTCTTGGACCGACCGATATCACTCTTGCGAAGAGCAACAGCTCGCTTGCTTCGTTCCTAAACTCCTGAGATACACCCGAAAACTCTTGGCTATTGGTATAACATATCATGCTCCCAGTGCACCCCGGCATGTTTGCTCCTCCGTTCCAAGTTCCGCATATGCCTGGGCGTCCACCAAGCAAGCGCGTACTCAAAATCCTCACAGACATCTTATTGGATAGTCCTGTGTTCGCCGCTGAACTAGAGGAAGTCTTGGGTCTCTCCGAAAAACCAGAGAATCTGCCGCCTTTTGGGGAATCACTGGTGATCTTGACGACGATGAATCTACTAGAGAAACAACATTCCCAATCTCGTCTTGTAGGCACGTTTGACTCCCTAGCATTGGTCATCTAACAAGGATCGATACAGGTGATCCAAAGCGACTACGGTATCCTATGCATTCGACTCCTTGTTGTTTGTATCCAGGTTGCTGTCTTAGACGAGACACGCGCATTACAAGACTACATGAAGAAACTCAGCCAGAATAAATTGGACCCAGCGCTCAGACTAGATCGGGTTGTAGCATCTGCACTGCAAACCCGAGTGCTCGCGGCCACCGAAGCTCATGCCTCAAACAAGTTTGTGCCTCTCGTTACAATACCTGGTTTCTCGACCGAGAACGCAAGGCGAGCCTTGAACTATCTTCATCTGGAACGCGACCGTTTTTTAATCGCTCGAATATCGAAATCCGTAGAGTGGAACGGGTGGCTGGCACTTTTTTATGTGTTATGGTCGAGGTTGGTAATGGGGGGATCACCTATGGTCAAGTAAGTACTTTCAAAAAGCGATACCTTGCTATGCCAATAACTTTTGCTCAACGATTAGTAATGTCGGTCTAATGCTCCGAGACGTACTCTGCCGTTTTGGTGCGGTTAGACTCGAAACCCAGGACGAGGAATCCATACTGGACTTAATGGCGCTTAACATTAGTGCTACCTTATCTCAAAACGGAGTCAATGATCCACCTTCGCTTCTCGTCGACGACGCCGACAGACATCAAGCGACTCTGGCCTACGTGCAGAGAATGACTTCAAGCTCTCCAACACTGGGCTTTTCGGTGGCCTTATTTGATTGGAACGTACATTCATCCGATTTTGACCGACCCGGCATGATGGTGGCCTTCTTTAGAGCTACATATGTCAGGTTATGGGCTAGCTTGGACACTGCAAAAGAAAGCTGGCCGCTTACGTTCGAACACATTACTTCTTTTGAGAAGTACTTCGACCGTTTAGTGGGATACTCGGGGTAAGGGATGCTATCACAGCGTTATATTTGTGTCCCCTCCGTGATTGGTATAATTGAGCCTTCACCCCACAGGTTATTTATTGAAGGCGCAGGTCCAGGAGGTGTTCCACAAGAGTTAAAGGATTTATTAGCAAACCTTTTATGGCAAAACGATATTGTCAGTCTGTTCGCGCGAGTGTTGATGGTTCACCTATTGGATAGCCTAGAAGCTCTGGGTAATCCTGAAAAAGGTTGGGTTCAGATAAATAATAGAGGTGTGCGTACTAACTAAACTATACGCAGAATCCATCAAAGGGGGATGGAAAGGTGTATTCGGGAATGTCGATGACCTGGTGGCCGCGGTTCTGAAACACACTCCGCCTGACTCACAGGTCCTGAGCGAGTCTTACCCCGACTGGCTCAAAGCCGCACAATTTTTCCATGAACTCAGATATAACTTCAAGGGAAGCAAGTTCAACCAGGACCATTTGTTAACTTGTTACCGGGAGTGGATGAAACTAGGGACTTCGCTTTTTCGCAGCCAAATGACAGACGACCCGAGGGGGTGTTCGAATCCCCGGTGTCCGTATCCAATGTCATTGTATGGAGTTCAATTTAGTTGTGGACACTGCTTGTCGGCGACATACTGCAGCCACACCTGCCAATATGCGTGAGTATTTTTCCTTTTTGCCTCTGTCAGCCTTTTCTAATGTGTTAGACTAGACACTGGATGCGCGACGCGTTCGGCAGGTCGCATTCGGACATTTGCGCAGAGCCATCCCCTCCGTCAACTGTACAAGATAACGCTCTACCTGTTGTTCCATACGCTAATAAACCTTGAAGTTTCTGAGTTTGTATAATTGTACCACATCAACGGCTGAAATCGACAATTCCTAAGTTTTGCTCAGTCTTGACTCTGATTCTCCATAAGATCTTAGCCCTTGAATCACGCTAGATAATCGCGAAATGACCCATAAGGCTTGGGTCTGTCACTTGCCCGGGTTGTCGGGGACCTGGTATTGAGGTGGTTGATTTTAGATATCATCGCAGCGGGGTTCATTTGGTCTTGTGGATGGGGCGCGGGAGCTGAGGGCATTTCATATCCCGCCCAATCACCACATTAATAATATTAATTTCCCACCCACCTTCGTTTCAGCCTGCTTAGAGTTACACGCCTTCTCTCCAATCACCAAGCATAAAGGTCAAAAATCCCCGGGTCTACTCACTATTGCTAAAAGCAGCCATCTTTCTCACCCCATTTATCGCTTTAAAAGACAATATAACCTAGTAGAAAATACCTCAAACCGACCCGAAACTTCTACTTTCCTCAGCTCGAGTAATGAGCGACGCCATAGTGTTTGATACTATTTGGCACATCAGCGCTTCCAGCACGACACAACTCGAACAACGATCACAAATATACTAAACTCGAATCTACACCCCACACGCAAACCATGGAGGAAGAAAAGCTCTTAGACCTACTTACAAGCGTCAAAGTAAGCCATTCCACTCCTCACCTCGTGAATCTCACTGACGGTCTCACTAGAATATGGTCAAAACAGATCCGAACCAAGCACGCACGGCGCTCTCCTCTCACCCAAACCTCGCGTTTGCGTTGATGAAAGAAATGGTTGTGTTAGACGTGATTGATCCAGAGGTTCTAACTGTACGTCCTCTCCTCTTCTCAACGTGTTATGGAATAACGTATTGACATAAATGGCCATTTATAGCGAACGTTGCAAGTCGCAACTGGCGTCCAACCTGCCCCCGCCCCAGCTGCTGCGCCACCTGCCCCTCCACCGGCCACAACATACGCACCACCACCAAACACGTCTCCAGCCTACGCCCCACCTGCCCCATATCCTCCTTCATTCCCACCAACCGCTGCCCCATCTTACCCTCCTTCCGCCCCGACTTACCCACCTAATCCAACCCCAACATATCCTCCAACCTCTACCCCGACTTACCCACCAGCTTCAACACCTTCATACGGATACGCACCTCCAGCACCAAGTATCCCTCCCCACCTCTACCAAACCCGTCAACAACAGCAACAACAACAAAATACACCACCGCCTCCACCCGCAGCGGCGCCGAGCGTTCCCCCGCAGTCTTACCAATCTCGAGGACCTCCTCCCGCTGCGCCGAGTGCGCCAGCTCCGGGTCTCGCGCCAGAACAACAGGTTCGTATTTCAATAATATTTTTTGGGGGAGAGGTTTTTACAATGGGTGTTTTTGTAGGCTATGATTCAGAAACTGGCTTCGCTTACGCCGGAACAAATATCTGCGCTTCCGCCTGCTGATAGAGCTGCGTTGATGGAGCTGGTACGTGTCGCTACTTTTCTTATCTGAGTTTTCGTGGTATTTACTGATTTTATGTTTACAGAGACGACAGCTGGGACTCTCGTGAGGCTCTGGGTTCTTCATTCACCGTGTAGTTTCGGACATCATGTCGCTTGTGTAACGATAATTTATATAGGCATAATGAACTCGCTAGCGTGTCTAGGATAATAATAGGCGCTCAACATCTAACTTGCCGCCTCGGGAGGGCGAGACCGAACTCCTAGCGAAGCAAGCTTTAATTGAGACTAAAATACCAGATAGGAACACCGGACGTACAGGCTGCTAAATTTAACGCGGCTATCTACTCCTCCCACATGACTACCCATAAATACGATAAGAACAAAGCCCAACCCTCCCCAGGTAACCATAAGAGACAAGACATGAGACGCTTGCTTGGACGCAACAGTAAGTGCACATTTCACCACATCCCCGTGCCGTTTTACCGCTCCCTCCAACAGGCGTAACAGGCTATTACCGGCAGTAACTTGGATGTAATCTAGGGATCCTTGGCGGCACCGACGAATGCAGGTGTTTTGGAGCGTAAGAATTCGAGAGGGTATTGTGCAAACTTGGGAGTCGTCTCCTGGATCTCGCCCAGCATCGGTATCTGAGCACTAAAGAGCTCTTTCGCGAGCTGCCGGCGGCGGGGTTGTCGATGAGGATGTTATTGGGTAAAACGCGCCTGGTTGTGAGCGAGATTTAGATAACAGCGCCACGCTTCAAAGACCAATCGGAGAGCAAATCTTTCCAACTAAGATTGAAGCTCACTATTATGTTCGTCGATCCCCCTGGGCGCGTCTTCACATCCCTAGCTAACAGCCGTTCAGCCCGGCTTTTCCACTGCCCGCCCTCACACACTCTCTCACTGAAATAATAGTAAGCCCGGAGCCCGCCGGGAAGCAAGTTGATGCAGCGATGAGCTCTTCCTTCGACCCGACTCTGCCCCCAACTGAAGGGTCCGTCCCAGCTCCAGCGTGCGGCCAACTAAACATTCGGCGCAGTGCTTTGGGATAGCATGTTGATGGGCGGGAGAAGAGTTGGTCTAGCGCGTGATGTCATAGGGCGGAGGATGACGCGGGAGTCGGGCATAGAATCTACGGTTGTGGTTGGAGGGAGGAAGATATGTGGGAGCGCCGCACGTGATTTGACGCCGTTTCAGTCTCAACAACCACCGAAATCCGTTCCGGTTCTTTCGCATTCCGTGTCTCATATGTATTGCGCTCGTGGCCATCGGTTTTCGTATATGTCTACCATCGTTCGAAAGCACAGCTTGGTTGGGTCACCTCAGCGGATGATATCAGAACATTTTGATATCCCTTGTGTGGCGAGTGACGTTCCAAACTCTCAGTTTTGGCCACCCATTCCGTGGGCGGGTGTTCCCGCTTATGCGTCGGGCGCTTCATTGCTAAAGGCACCCGAACAGGGCGTCACTTAGGAAAGGCACCGTTATGATCTATACATACCGATATCTGTGGATCACAAACTGAGGAAGCTTGTTGAAACTGCGTACTCCTCGAACAGCACGACGACCCCAGCGACAACGCGCAACACAACTACGACCCCAACATACCTTGGCGGGCCAACATGCCCCTCGACGGTGTCGCCCAGTCCTTCAAAACTGGTGCCCGTCGCGTGAAGAAACTTTTCAAGCCGGGAGCTCAAGCGCCTGCTGATCTTACTCCCTCGCCTTCGGCCCCGTCCCAGTCATCGTCTGGAGCCCCACTTCCACTCCCTGCTCAGGTACCGCCTTCCCAGCCGCCCGTTCAATCACAACCGTCCGTGACTTCGCCTGGACCGGAGCCGGGTGCGAGCCAACCGACACCTACGGCTCCGCCCAAGTCGGAACCTTCCCCCGTGATTCCACCCGAGCTAGGACTAAGCACTAGCCACCCAACGTCTGCCGCTCCGCCCGTAGCCACCGATGGTAGCCAACTAGCCAACGCAGGCTCAAAAGTTTCGTTTGTAATTCCACCCCAGGCGGCGTCGAAGCCGGCTACCGACAACCCACCATCTACTGCTCCAGCCGTAGTCGCCAGCAGTAGTCAATCGACCAACACAGGCTCGAAACTATCCGAGTCCGCCAGAAAAGCCGGAGCTGATGCTTGGTCGGGCCTCAAGTCGACACTACATCTATTGGAGAAAAGTTCAGAGTTGTTTCCGCCTCTCAAATCCGCCGTGACAGATTTTCTCGATGTGGTCGATGTCTTCGAGGTGAGTGATCTTTTCGTACATTATTGCATGAGACTCATTTTTCCGCGGGTACAGGCGGCCGCTAAGAATCGAGGAGACTATGCGAAGCTTGGTTCCCATCTTCAGAGTATGGTCAAGCGATTCCAAGAACACCCGGGGATACATACATCTTCTGAGATGTCGGGGGCTCTGAAGGCGATGGCGAGGTAAGTTTTCTACTAATATCTAGGATGCTCTCTAAATTAATTATAATATAGCGGTCTCGAGAAGGAGATGGAATATGTGCAGAGCCAACGACAGCGTTCGGGGCTCAAGCGACATCTCGAGGCGGAACAGGATTTACACGACGTGCGGGAGTGTTATCGCCGGGTCAAAGCTCTGCGTCGTGAGCTACAGGTACGTTTGCTCGGACAAGGTGCTATCAACTGAAGCTCTAACCTCGCTGCAGGATAAAACCATGCTCAGGATGTGGAGTATCGGAGAGGAGCAGCAAGCGGTACGTTAGTTACGCAGGAGAACTTTTGATTATATTATTTAACACACGGTTTGTAGGACGCACGCCTCGATAAACTGAACGCCGCGTTCAAAGCGATGTACGACTCGAAATTAGCAACCGTTATCGGCCGGCGCAAATGTACTCCGGGTACTCGAACAACAATCCTGAAGGAGATGCGGGAGTGGGCGGATAACCCCGACGGCCCGAAAGTGTACTGGCTAAACGGGATGGCGGGGACCGGGAAGACGACGTTGGCATACAGCTTCTGCGCCGAGATGCACCTCGCTGGTCGACTCGGGGCGAGCTTCTTCTGCTCTCGCGGAGACGGAGATAGCAGAGACATATCAAGGATCGTACCAACCGTCGCCTACCAGCTCGCAAGTCGCTTGCCCTCCTATCAAGAAGAGCTGATTCGACAAATTGGCGAGGACAAAGCTATCAGCGAACGAACAGCCGAAACGCAATTCAAGAAGCTCATCCGAGATCCCCTCCTCGCCATCACAGGTCCGGTCCCTAATGGCATCGTCGTTACAATCGATGCGTTGGATGAATGCGATGAACGCGAAGGGGCTCAAGATATTCTCGAGATGCTTTTTCGCCATGCTAGAGATCTGCCGATCAAGTTCCTCGTTACTTGTCGTCCGGAACCTGGGCTCTTCGAGACGCTTCAGTCGCGAGACGAGCACTACCGGTCTGTGCTTCACTTGCATGAAATCGAGGCGTCGTTCGTCCAGGCGGACATTAGGCTATATCTCGAGGCGGAACTAGCTGGGCTTTCTCTGGCCCCTGAAAAAGTCGAGCGGCTTGCTGAGGATGCTGGATCTCTTTTCATCTACGCTGCTACCGCTGTGCGATATATCTATCCTAGAGGTCGACAGGTTAACGCTCACCAGCGTCTTGACGAGGTGCTATCCGTCGTGTCCACGTCGAAGTCAAAGAAACACAAGGGCATCGATGATCTGTACTCGGCTGTGGTTGCGGCTCCGTTTGACAACGATGATCTAGACCCCAGCGAGAAGGAAAATATCCGACTAGTTCTGGACACAGCTGTATGCGCCAGAGAGCCAATGAGCGTCGCAACGATGGCGAGATTGCTAGGAGTGGACGACGACCAAGATATCGAACTCGCGCTTCAACACCTTCGTTCGGTGCTCCAAGTTTCTACTGCCAGCGGTCTAATCTCTACATTCCACGCCTCATTTCCCGACTTTATGCTCAACCCCGAGCGCTCGCGCGATTCTTGGTGTAACGCGACGGAGTACAACCAATACCTAGCCATGTCATGTTTCAGTACTATGCGGCGCTTATTACGATTCAATATCTGCGACCTCGAGTCGTCTTTCGTTCTCGACAAGGACGTCCTGGATCTCGAAGAAAGGATCGATGAGAATATCCCAACAGAGTTGTCCTACGCTTGCCGCTACTGGGCAGACCATTTGGGACTCGCCGGGGCCTTGGAGGACCTCTATTTTGCGCTCGAAGAGTTTCTGTCTAAACGGCTCTTGTTCTGGATGGAGGTTATGAACTTGACGAACCACGTTGACGCCCGGGTGTTCTACCAAGCATATATTTGGTTACAGGTAAGAGTATCGTATCCAAGGTTCCCTTAGAATAGGCTCTAATTATTGCACAGAAATCAGGAGGGGCGAGCGATACACTTGACCTCGCCCTAGATGCTGGCAGGTTCGTGACTGCGTTCGGCTTGAGTCCCGCGTCCCGCAGCACACCACACATCTACGTTTCGGCGCTCCCATTTTGGCCACAGACACGCGCGGTCAGGTTACACTACTGGAAACGCACACAAGGGTTGATAAAACTGGAAGGACCAGCAATGGAGCGAAGGGATTTGTCGTGCTTAGCGAGGTTGACCGTCACTAGCGGAATAGATAGCGTGGCGTTCTCGCTCGACGGGACCCGCATCGTCTCCGGGTCTAGCGATGGCACCATTCGGGTCTGGAACGCACGCAGCGGAGCTGTTATAGCTGGCCCGTTTCAAGGTCACACCGGCTCAGTCAACTCCGTGGCGTTCTCACCCGATGGCACTCGCATTGCCACTGGGTCGGACGACGGTACTATTCGGGTCTGGGACGCGCGCAGTGGGCTCGTTGTGGCCAGGCCATTTAAAAGCCGCACTGAACCAGTCAACTCTGTGGCATTCTCGCCTGATGGCACCCATATCGTTGCTGGGTCCGATGACGGCACCATTTACCTCTGGGATGCGCGCAGCGGAGCGGTTACGGCTGGGCCGTTTGTTGGACATACTGGCTCGGTCAGATCTGTAGCATTTTCACCCAACGGCGCTCTTGTCGTCTCTGGGTCTCGTGATCGCACCATCCGAGTCTGGGATGTCCGCACCGGGGCCGTTACAGCAGGGCCATTTGAGGGGCAAGGCGGTTGGGTCTTGTCTGTGGCATTTTCCCTCAACGGGACTCGCATCGTCTCCGGGTCTCGGGATGGCACTATCCGAGTTTGGGGTGCACACAGTGGAGCTGTCATGGCTGGGCCATTTAAAGGACACTCTGGTTCAGTCAACTCCGTAGCGTTCTCGCCCGACGGTACTTGCATCGGCTCTGGGTCTGACGATGGCACTGCCTGGGTCTGGGACGCTCGCACCGGGGCTGTCGTGTCCGGGCCATTCAAGGGGCACACGGATCGAGTCAGTTCTGTGGCATTCTCGCCCGACGGCACTCGTCTAGTCTCCGGGTCTGACGATCTCAGCATTCGGGTTTGGGATGCGCGCAGTGGGCCTGTCGTCACCGGGCCGTTCGAAATGCACACTGGTTCGGTCAACTGTGTGGCATTCTCGCCTGACGGCACTCTCGTCGTCTCGGGGTCTGACGACTCCACCGTTCGAGTCTGGGAGGTGCACAGTGGACTTATCGCAGCCGGGCCGTTTGAGGGGCACACCAAGGCAATCAATTGTGTAGTATTCTCCCCCAATGGCACTCGCATTGCCTCTGGGTCCAACGACCGCACTATCTGTATCTGGGATGCGCGTAACGGAGATGTGGTGGCCGGGCCGTTTGAAGGGCACGCCGGTGCAGTGTATTCTATAGCGTTCTCGTCCGACGGCGATTATATTGCCTCGGGATCTGAAGGTGGCGCCATTCGGGTTTGGGATGCACGCAATGGGGCTGCTATGTCAGGGGCATTCAATGGACACATTGGCTTGGTCAACTCTGTAGCATTCTCCCATGATGCTACTCGTATTGTCTCTGGGTGTAGCGACCGTACCATTCGAGTCTGGGATGCGCGAAGTGGTGTTATTTTGCTCGGGCCACTCGAAGGGCACACTGATTCGGTCAACTCTGTGACATTCTCGCCCGGCGGCACTCGCATTGTCTCGGGGTCTGACGACAACTCTATTCTGGTCTGGAATGCACGTAACGGGGCTCGTATAGACAGATCATTTACGGGGCACACTGGTCCTGTCAACTCTGTGGCAGTTTCGCGCGATGGCAATCGCATCATTTCTGGGTCGAGCGACCGCACTATTCGTGTCTGGGATCCACGCAATGGGCGTATGGTGGCTAGGTCGCTTGAGGGACAAGCTGATAGAGTCAATTGCGTAGCATTCTCGCCCGACAGCACTCACATCGTCTCTGGGTCGAACGATTGCACCATCCGCATTTGGAGATCCTCGTTTTCCAACACTCATTATTTACAGCCTTTCAACAACTGGACGTTGGACGAAGATGGCAAAGTTTCAACTGAGCAAGGCCAGTTGCTGCTTTATGTTCCCCCCGAGCTTCGCGCCGGGCTTACACCCCCACAATGCATCCTCTGTATCTATGATAAAGGTTCTCTCACGCTTGATTTTGGAGGAGTTTTATTGGGAAGGGATTGGGTTCGGTGCTACCGGTCCTCGTAGATCGTCAATGTTATTCTGGCACTAGTTTTTGCAGTTAATTTTTGCTTTCGTTCGCCAATATATCTCCTGCTGAATCTCCCCGTTAAACGGATGTCGGCCTGGTATCCACTTGGAGTTATAACTTGTTACCGAACATAAGAATCGCCCCGGTGAGTGAAACATCAACAGGATCGCAGTGATGCACGAATGGGAACGCAGAGCGGGAATAAGCCTAAAATAATCCGCCGCACCCAGTGCGGATGCCAGCGTCATCAAGTGAATGTTTGAAAGTCCGTTGGGGAGGCGCTAAAGAGCTTCTCTAGTTCGCAAGAGTTTGAGGGGAGGGAAGATTAGAAGTGCTGGCATGATTGAAGCGCAAGGTTTAGAGGCGAACGACGTATTGGGGGTTGCAGTTTCGAACTTACAAGGACTAGTACCTAGATCGTACTTGACGTAAAACCTCAGAGGCTGGTTCACCTCAGAACATAATTGCGCCTAGCGGCTCCGCATAATAAACGAACAAATTGACGTTGTCGAAACTAAAGTGCAAACACCTACTCAAGACGCAGTTTCCAAAGAGATTCCCACCGAGCGACCTGGCTGAATTTCAAGAACGGCAGGGGGATGGGGGACCATTTCCAACACACTATCACGCCATATTGGACTCGTAGCCATCGCCATTCCACCTAGGCATACGTCCTCATAAACAATACGCTGCAGCCGCCACTAGCCGCTCCTGTCACGCTGCTACATTCCGAATTTCGACCAATATGGTACAGTGGTGGCGTCTGAAAGTAAACTCAGCCATGCCCCCGTTTCGTATAAGACTAAAAATAAACATTCTTCGCGTTGGAGCGGCTGTATGCGCTTCGCCTGCCAAAGGAGCTGCATTGGTGGAACTGTATGCGTCTTCTCTCCCATACATGTTCCCTGGTTATTGCGAAGAGTCTGCCTCGCCGGGGCGGCAGCTAAGGATTTCGTAAAGCTTTACAAGGTTATTCGCATAGTTTTAGTCTTATAAACTAGATTCGGTTTATTAACGCTTGGTATGCATTCTAAGCTCTTTGCGTACTCATGGCCATAATATGTGAAGCAGCGCCGAAGCCTCTAAGCATTATTCGAGCAAATCACACCGAACGTGTATTGCTCGCGTTGAAGATCCTCGCTTTGCGACGATCCAAATTCTTGGACCAAATTCACAAAAAACACACCGTGGACTGATTTACCATACGGGGTAGAAAATGGTCGTACAGATGATTAGAATTTTGACGCTCGCTGGCCGAATCCTCTCCTACAAATATTTACTCAAATGAGGCGCGACAAGCGTGAAACCCGATCCTGGCTCTTTACACTCCCTCCCCAGACAACACGTAGGTCGCAACCCAAGAGATTATCAACGAGAAAACGCATTCTTTGTACGTTTTACTATGTTAATTGCTGCTCAGCAGGAACAGCAGCATCGCCGCCGTGGCCTCCTCGTCCTTCCCTAATCTTCGTACCTCCGATTTCAGTCTTCTAAGCACGACCTCCTCCGAGAACAACGAAAGCGCACCAAAAAGCTGTCAAGGAGAGTATAAACGGCGCCAGTCCTGTATCGCACTTTGAGCGTTACGACGGGGGCCTCCTTGGCGTCGTCGACGAATGGAGGCGTTTTGGAACGTAGGAACTAGACGAGCTACCGGGCAGAGTCGGGAGTCCCGGTTCAGTGCGCAAAACCCACCAGAAAAATTATAGCTTATCATCCAGGTCGTCAATCGCTTTAGTTGTCCTTGCACATTTCTAGGAATAGCTTGCCAGCCCCCACTCTTCTCCATCCGTCCACATCCATTCTCTCCTCGGATCTGAGGGTAGGACCAGGGCTCGTAGGAGATCAATCCTATTGAGGCAACCTCCCTCTTTGCTCCACCCGTTTCCTCCCTGTCAAGAGATCCATCCAGGCTCCTGTGTGCGTAAGGTCGAACATTCGGTGTCGTGCTGTCGGGATATCATGTCGATGGGCGGGGTATTCTGCGGAAGGCAATATAGTTATACCAAGTTATGTAATAGCATGGCGGATGGCGCGAGAGCGGGTATCTTCGGTGGTTGAAATCGGGAGGCGAGTGGAGGTGTGTGAGACTAACCCGTGACCTGCGGGTGTCATAGCACTCGACGAGCAACGCTCCGCGCCTCGGGATTTGTGTTGTGGGCCAAACTTGGAAGATTTGTAAATAGGATTATGGTATCGCCCTATGCCACGCCTCCAGCACGTGGTGTACACATGTCATCAGATAACAAAGGTTAGCTCGCTGGCGGACTTGGCCACCACAGCAGAAGCACGACCCAGCAGCACGACACCGGCCACTGTAACAGACTAAGATGCCCTCGGGTCAGGTTTCCGAGTTGGCGAAACGTTGCGCTCGCGGCGTGAAGAAAATATTCAGACCAGGAGCTCAAGCGCCCGTCGCTCGTGCTCCCTCACCTTTGCCTCCCTTGCCATCACCTGGAGCTCCATCTCAGCCTCCACCTACTCAGGTTCCACCTCCCCATCCACCTCCTCAATCGCAGCCATCCGTGACTCCACCGCAGCCGGTGCCAAGCACGAGTCCGGCAACGTCTGTTGTTCCACTCGTAACCACTAGCGGCAGCCAAACAGCCAATGCAGAGTCAAAGCTATCCCAGGCCGCGAAGAGAGCCGGAGAGGTGGCGTGGTCGGGGTTCAAACTAACGTTGGGATTGGTGGAAAAAAGCTCCGATGTATTTCCGCCTCTCAAATCAGCTGTGGCCGGGTTTCTTGCCGTTGTTGACATTTTCGAGGTAAGTGTTTTTCTTCTTCTTAGGCTACCATGTGGTGCTTATCCTGCCGTGAGTATAGAAAGCCGCCCAGAACCGAGAAGACTATGCGGAGCTCGGTTCGAACCTCGAAAATATGGTCAAGCGATTCCAGGAACACCCGGGGATGCACACATCTTCTGGGATGGCAGAGGCTTTGAAGGCTATGGCGAGGTGGGTTGCCTGCCAAACGTGAAAGTTACTAGCGAGATTGACCAGGCTGTAGGGGTCTCGAGGAGGAAATGAAGCATGTACAGGAACAACGGCAGCGCTCGGGGTTTACGCGAGGTCTCGAAGCAGCACAGGATTTGGACGACTTGAAGGGGTGTTATCGGCGGGTGGAGACACTCTGTCGCGAACTACAAGTATGTCCGCTCTAGCAGGGTGCCATTGACTGAAGTTCTAACTATATCCCAGAGCAAGGCGCTGCTGAGGATATGGAGTATCGGAGAGGAGCAACAAGTGGTACATTCGCTATGCAGGTCCACTGCGGATTTCGCATTCTGATTTAAGTATCTGCAGGACGCCCGCCTCGATAAGCTAAACGCGGCGAAAAAAGCTATGTACGACTCAAGTCTGTCCACTGTTGTCGGCCGACGCAAGTGCACTCCGGGCACTCGAACGGCGATTCTCAAGGAGATGCGAGAGTGGGCAGATGACCCTAACGGTCCCAAGGTGTATTGGATGAACGGCATGGCGGGAACCGGGAAGACCACGTTGGCGTACAGCTTCTGCACCGAGATGAAGTTGGCCGGTCGGCTTGGTGCGAGCTTCTTCTGCTCCCGCACGGACGGAGATAGCAGAGACGTGTCGAGGATCGTGCCTACTATCGCATACCAGCTCGCGAGTCTCTTGTCTGCCTACCAAGAAGAGCTGATTCGACAAATCGGCGAGGACAAGGATATCGGTGTGCGGGCAGCCGAGACCCAATTTGAGAAGCTTATACGAGACCCGCTCATCACGCTCAAGGGTCAGGTGCGGGAGGACATCGTTGTCTCGATCGACGCACTGGACGAATGCGACGTACGCGAAGGGGCCCAGGATATCCTCGAGATGCTCTTGCGCCACGCTCGAGATCTGCCGATCAAGTTCTTCGTCACCTGTCGTCCAGAGCCTGGACTGTTCGAAACACTCAAATCGCGAGACAAAAGCGACCGCGCTGCGCTCCATTTACATGAAATCGAAGCATCGTTTGTGCAAGCCGACATCAAGATGTATCTAGAGGCAGAACTAGCCGGGATCTCTCTAGCGCCAGAGAAGGTTCAGCGGCTCGCGGAAGCCGCCGGGACTTTGTTCATCTATGCTGCCACCGCTGTGCGCTACATCCATCCCAAAGGCCGCCAGGTCAATTTTCAACGGCGCCTCGATGATATGCTGTCGGTCGTCTCCCAATCCGATTCCAACAAACACAACGGCATCGATGATCTGTATTCAGCTATTGTTGCAGCTCCATTTACAGACAAAGATTTGGAGCCTAGGGAGAAGAAGCACGTCCGGCTGGTTCTAGACACCGCGGTATGCGCGAGAGAACCAATGAGTATCAGAACGATGGCGAGACTGCTAGGGATGGATGACGAAGTGGATATCGTACTTGCTCTGCAACATCTTCGCTCGGTGCTTCACGTCTCTAGCAGCAACAATCTGATATCCACACTCCATGCTTCATTCCCCGACTTTATGCTCGATCCTACGCGCTCGGGGGGTTCAGGGTGCGATGAGAAGGGACATAATCGGTATCTGTCTTTGGAGTGTTTCACCACCATGCAGCGCCTGTTGCGGTTCAACATCTGCGACCTCGAGTCGTCTTTCGTTTTCGACAACGACATCCCGGATCTCGAGCGGAGAGTCAACGAGAATATCTCGTCGGAGTTGTTGTACAGTTGCTGCTATTGGGGAGATCACTTGGCGCTCGCCGAGTCGTCGGACGCGATACATCACGCGCTAGCTGACTTCCTGGCGAACCGGCTACTGTTCTGGATGGAGGTGATGAACCTGACACACCACACCGATGCGAAAATGTTGCACCAAGCCTACATGTGGTTGAAGGTGCGTGTATTAACTTACATAAGCGTTTGCAATTGTTTCTAAGAATTATACAGAACTCAGAGGGAACGAACGATGAGCTTGACCTTGCGCTCGATGCCAGGAGATTTGTGGTGTCTTTCGGAATGAGTGCGGCATCTCGCAGCACACCACATATCTATATTTCAGCACTTCCGTTTTGGCCACAGACACGTGCGGTCAAACTACACTACTGGGAACGCACCCAAGGGTTGATGAGACTGGAAGGACCAGCAATGGAGCGAAGGGACCTCTCGTGCCTCGCAACGTTGACCGCCGGCAGCAGTGTTTATAGTGTGTCGTACTCGCCCGACGGCACTCGGATCGTCTCTGGATCTCGAGACCACACTCTCCAAATCTGGGATGCCCGTAGCGGGGTTCTTCTGGCTGGGCCACTCCTGGGGCACACAGCTCTAGTCACTTCTGTGGCATTCTCTTCCGACAGCACTCGTATTGCCTCTGGCTCTGACGACAAA
>JANWGL010004370.1:0-21721 GCA_025200755.1 Ceratobasidium sp. C01 | reverse complement strand
GGGTTGGGAGGGCTAAGAGTAGGGTGAAGAGAAGAAGGGAAGCGGGGAACGAGATTGAAGCAGTTCCGATGGAGACGCTTGGCGAGGGCTCGTCGATCAAGTCTGGCACGTCTAGAAGGGTCAACGTAACCACCGAGCCAGAAAACGACTACGATCAAGTGCCGGCGTCGACACCAATCCCGGATAGCCACTACCACAAAGTCCCGCTCAGAATCGGCATCGCGATTATCATCGGCTTTTTCGGTGAGTCCCCTTGATCCCTCAACGTGCACACCGGTGTAACCCCCGTCCAGCGATCTTCACAGCCCTCATGGTCATCCGAGGAACGCTCTCGTCCCCCCCAGTCTCCCTTCAACTATTCATCAACATGTTCCTCGCCGGAACGATCATATTCGGTGGCGGACCCGTTGTCATTCCTCTCCTTCGGGAATACGTCGTTCAACCAGGCTGGGTCTCTCCGCGAGACTTTCTCATTGGTCTCGCCATCATCCAAGCGTTCCCCGGGCCCAATTTCAACTTCGCGGTATACCTCGGTGCGCTCGCATTGGGCTCCACCAACTCTCCTACCGTTCTTGGCGCGCTCCTCGGCTTTATCGGGATATTCTTCCCTGGCCTCACTCTCGCACTCGGCTTCCAATCTATCTGGCGCGTCGTTCGCACGAATCGATTCGTGCTCTCCATGCTAAGGGGAGTGAACGCTGCCGCAGTTGGGCTGGTGTTTACAGCTGTTCATAGGCTGTGGGAGATTGGATATCTGAAAAGCGGCGAGGCGAGGGGTGTGAGTCTTGGGAGCGATCCGTGGTGGGTCGTTGTCGCCGGGTGTGCGTATGTCGGTGTGGAGTCGTTTGGAGTACCGGCGGCGGTGAGTGTTGTGGGTGGGGGCGTGATGGGATTGGCGTGGTATGGTGTCGTAAGGAGATGAGTAGGTACGGATGGGTGTCTGTGGTGGCGTAAGCAGATTGTTGGTACAATATTTGAATAGATAATAGACCATTCTTTCAGTTAACGGTCTGCCTCTAAATTGCTCATACAGTACTAGCTGCGGATAGGCTAGCGATAGTGTCCCAAGGTCTTAGACCAACAGTATTTATTTACTTGAACACCATCCGAAATATAGTCGAATGTAGGAGCCTAACAACGTGCTATGTAATTACTTCTGGGATAATTTCCTTGAACACACGAGCTGGGCCGGAGATAGATGTAAAGCTTATGAGTTGCTCGGCAACTACTGTTACCCAATTTGGATATATGCGGTGTCATTACGTGTAACCTGCAACGTCAGCGCTACCTGAGGATGTGTCTTGTTTGGGCGCCTCGAGGCATCTCATTGCGCCGACCACCACATCAATCGATTCTTCCCTCACTTACATCCCGCTCCAAATATCGAGTCCACAGAATGAGGCGAAAGATAAAACAGAAATTCAAGAATATGTTTGCCTCGGCGGGGTCAGAGCGTAGAGACCAAACGTCGACCTCCCTCTCAGTGAGCGACTTTCGGGGGACGAACGACCCTTCACCCGCGGGGGCACTCTCAGCCCCTGCGTCGATTTCGCGTGTTTCTCTGGTGCAACCTACCATCTCTGCTGAAAGCGAGTCTGCCCACATATCACAGCCCACTGCGATTCCTCTGGCGATGCCTCCTGCGAATACACTCCTGTCAACCCTACCATCCGGAGCATCCGGCCCACAGATGGACCCAGAGACGAAACCTTCATTAGCTAACATTCATTCTCCGGGACTGGGTGCCGAGCGTAGCCATTCACAAATGGCGTGGTCTGGTCTCAAATCGTTGGTTCGGGTGTTGGAGCAAAGTGCTGCGATGTTTGGTCCGCTCAAGGAGGCGGTTGGCGGAATCTCAAGGTGCATGGAAATCTACGAGGTGAGCGCCAGAACATTCTGAAATGCCAAAACATATTTACAAATTGGCGTTCTCAGCGGGTGGGAAAGGGTCGGGAAGACTTCAAGAAACTTGGAAACGAACTGGACTCACTATTCGGTGACGTATCCGACCATTTGAAGGGGCGAACGCCGTCAGTAGTGACGTCCAGTCTCAATAATCTCGCGATGTAAGCTTCAAATCGTGGAACGTGAAAGTGGTTTGTACTAACCTAAGGATGGAGTGGTATCGAAAAGGAAGTTGCATTAGTAGAGAGCGCACAGGGTAGAAACAGCATAGCAAGGATAGCCGAGGCGATGGGGGACGCGGACGATATCATGGGATGCTATCTGAGGATTCACCGGCTACTTGAGCGAGTTTCGGTGAGTACCCTTCAGTTTATTGGTCCATACAAAATGTTTAACGTTTTGAAGTTCAACGCAAACATCAGTATCTGGAGAACCGTGGATGAAGAAGCAACGGTACGGATGCCTAATTCAAGTCAGTCCCCAACAGAGCCAGGGATTAATTCGTGTTTCCAGGAGCGCCGTTTGGAACGGCTCACCCCCTCTTACGCCGCGCGCTATGGCTCGAACGAGTGGCTTGATTTGCGTCGGAACGGATGCGCACAGAACACTCGAACAGATGTCCTAAAAGATCTTAAAAGCTGGGCCGAGGACACGAACAGCGAGAAGGTCTACTGGCTGAATGGCATGGCCGGCACCGGCAAAACTACGATTGCCCATTCTCTCTGCGACCAGCTCAGTAGTAGCATGACTCTGGCTGCGAGTTTTTTCTGTGCTCGACAGCTGCCTGCGTGTCGTAACGTAAACCTTATCTTCCCTACGATTGCGTACCAACTTGCTCGCTACTCTAATCCGTTCCGTCATTCCTTATCCAATGTGCTGGAGCAACACCCAGACCTGCATACCAGCAGGATTTCGGAACAGTTCGAGAAGCTGATCATTGAACCTCTTTGTGAGGCAAAAGACTCCATGCCTCTTAGCCTGATCATAGTGGTGGACGCCCTGGACGAATGCGAAAGCATAACTGGCGTGGGTCAGATTCTAGAAACACTGCTTTTACGCGCCTCCGAACTTCCAGCGAGGATATTCATAACTAGCCGGCCCGAACCGGGCATTTTGGAGAAGATGAGAGTCCAACAAGGCGGAAACATACCCAAGGAGTTACGCCTGCATGAGCTTGATCGCACAACGGTGCGCGACGATATCAGGACTTACCTAAGCGTGGAGTTAGAGCATTCCAAGCTAATCGACACCGAGTTCGAGGCACTTGTGGAACGATCGGGTGTGTTGTTCATCTATGCAGCCACCGTTGTACGCTACATCAAATCTGGCGGTTTGGATCGCAGGACCAAACGACTCGCACTAGTTTTAGCAGCGTTTGCATCACCGGAGCCACGTGGTTACGGAGAGATAGATGCATTATACGAGGACATACTTCAGGCGGCGCTGGATGATACAACTCTGGATGTTTCCGATCGGATCGAAATGTCAGATGTACTCCAAACTGTGTTATGTGCTCAGGAGCCGCTCGCGGTAGGGGTTATAGGCGGTTTACTTGGTCTGGACCCAGCTGCAGTGCGGGCCGCATTAGGACCGCTCAACTCTGTATTGCATCTATCGGAGTCCAGCGGAACGATTACCACCTTCCACGAGTCTTTCCCCGACTTCATGTTCGGAAGAGACCGCTCCCAGAAATACCATTGCGATGCCGGGAAGCATAACAATATCTTAGCCCAGCGCTGCTTCGACCTCATTTGCGCACCCGATCCGCCGTTCAACATCTGCAAGCTTGAGTCCTCGTATGTGTTTGATAAGGACGTGCCTGACATCGCATCGAGAATCGAGCAGCGGATTTCGAGAGCGCTATTTTACGCTTGCCGATACTGGAGCGCTCATCTGGTGCTTGCCCAAGCTTCGCAAACCCTTCTCGTTGCTGTGGAAGAATTTCTCTCAATGCGATTGTTACGGTGGATGGAGATCATGAACCTGAATCAGCGCATATATACGGGTGTTGAAATATTAGATCAAGCGCAAACATGGTGTCAGGTTCGTGATCTGTTTGTGCCAATGTCTCGCAAATCTGACATGACGTAGAGTGCTAGTGTTCCAAACGATGTTCGGGAGCTTGCGGTGGACGCTTGGAGGTTTGTCCTCGCGTTTGCGACAACTTCAATGACCAACAGCACCCCTCATATCTACGTGTCAGCCCTACCCTTTTGGTCAACGCAGCGGCCTGTTTCGAGATGTTATGTCCCGAAACTGCGAGGGCTGACACGCGTCACTGGATCAGCGCTGGAGAGGAGAAGTTCAGCAGCACTTGCAGTCTGCACCGCCTCGAGTGCGGTTTATTCTATCGCTTGTTCGTTTGATGGGACGCGCATCGCCTCTGGCAATAACGATAGTACGATACAGATCTGGGACGCACACACGGGTCAGCAAGTAGGTGAGCCGCTGACAGGTCACAACGGGTCAGTAAGCTCTGTTGCGTTCTCACCGAACGGCAAACACATCGTCTCTGGATCTGACGACCGCACTGTGCGGATCTGGAATGTACGCACTAGTCTGTTGATCGGCGAGCCACTCCAGGGTCACACTAACTCTGTGCAGTCGGTTGGGTTCTCACCTGACGGAATATACATTGTATCGGGCTCTTTTGACCGCAGTGTGCGGATCTGGAGTGCAAATACGGGTCGACTGGTGGGCAAGCCACTCGAGGGTGACACCAGCGAGGTACACTCAGTCGCGTTCTCGTCTGACAGCACCCGTGTTGTGTCCGGTTCCCTCGACTGCACTCTACGGATCTGGGACATACACACCGGGCTGATGCTCGGAGAACCGCTCACGGGTCATGGTGGCTATGTACTCTCGGTTGCATTCTCGCCTGATAGCAAATATATCGTCTCAGGCTCTGAGGACAACACCGTGCGAGTCTGGGATGTACAATCTGGCCAGATGATCGGCGATCCTTTCAGCCATCATACTGGCTGGGTGTACTCAGTCGGGTTCTCGTCTGACGGTGCACGGGTTATCTCTGGATCTGGTGACGGTACCATACAGATCTGGGATGTACATTCCAGCCGCCCAGTCGGTAACTCATTGCACGGTCACACAGGCCCAGTACGATCTGTCATGTTCACACCCAACAACTCATGCATTGTCTCCGGTTCTTCCGATGGCACGGTGCGAATCTGGGACGCATATATCGATCATTTGCCAAGTGAGCCACTCGGCGGTCACACTAGCTCGGTGACCTCTGTTGGGTTCTCGCCCGACAGTACGCACATTGTGTCCGGCTTTTATGACAAGACTGTGCGGATCTGGGACGCGCAGACTGGCCAGCAGGTAGGCGAGCCGCTTGAGGGTCATACCGACTGCGTACGCTCGGTGGGGTTCTCACCCAATGGTGCATATATCATCTCTGGCTCCGATGACTGCACCTTGCGGGTCTGGGATGTACGCAACGGTCAGCTGGTAGGCGTGCCACTTGAGGGTCACACCGGAAGGATACGCTCAGTGGGGTTCTGCTCTGATAGCATACATATCATTTCCGGCTCTGTTGACGAGACTATACGAATCTGGGATGTACGCACTGGTCAACCAGTGGGTGAACCACTGAAGGGCCATACGAACTGGGTAATGTCAGTTGGGTTCTCACCTGATGGCAAATACATCGTCTCCGGTTCTTTAGATCACACTGTGCGGATCTGGGATGTGCACTCCGGCCAGATGGTTGGCAACCCCTTTCGGCATCATAATGAGGAGGTGTGCTCGGTTGGGTTCTCATCCGACAGCACACGCATCATCTCCGGCTCCTGGGACACAACGATACAGATCTGCGATGTACGCACCGGCCAGCCAGTGGGTGATCCGCTCCAGGGTCACACCAGCTACGGGCGCTCAGTCACATTCTCACCCAACGACACACACATCGTATCTGGCTCTTCCGACGGCACTGTACGACTCTGGGACGCACGCACCGGTCAACTCGTTGGCGAGCCGCTCCGTGGTCATACTAGTCCGGTGAACTCTGTTGGGTTCTCGCACGACGGCACACGGATCGTCTCCGGCTCGGATGATGGCACCATACGAATCTGGGACGTACCTGTCGACGAAATCGGAGATCCTACACATCGCACGCTTGGGGACCAGTCAGCGACCACCAACCAAACACCAGCTCAGCTACAGGGGGCACCAAGTCCTACTCCATCCATTTCAGATCGACGTCGCGTTGCTGCTACTGATCGGCACGCGGATTGGGTGTTAGATGAGAACGGATGGGTGATTGGGGACGAAGTTAAGCCACTGTTATGGGTCCCACCGGATTTGCGACCTCCGTTGTTGCGTGTTCATAACCCGATTCTTATATCGAGAAAAGGCCATGTGGCGCTTGATTTTAGTGACGCTAAGCTTGGAGAGGATTGGCAGGAGTGTTATCCCACTTGACCGGTCTGTAGAATCGCGTGTTTCCATTCTCCTATTGTTCTCTGTCGATGTGCTGGTTTCTTGTTGATTGAGGGATCTTATACTGGACAATCTCGAATTCCCTTGCCGTTATGTAGATAGTATTGTTCCGGTAGTTAGGCTTTGTATTGTCCTATGCTAGCATGGTGTTGGTTGGGGTAGGTAATCGCTAGTGGAATTATCACGTATGGCTCCAAGGAGGGACTTCAAGAACGTTTGGGCGGCGGCTAGCTGGCACGGAACTCGTCTTGGAGTCACGGGGTTCCAAAATGTCGTAGGACGTCGCTTGTTTCGGAGACATCAGTTAGACGCACCGCCGATTGGCCAGTCCAATGCCTTTGCTTTATCCGAACTCTTTGGGGCCCCCTTGGCCGTCGCAAACAAGGGGAACCAACCTGATCGAACACGATATTCCAAACGCTAACACGTCAAACGAGTGAATGCAGTGCGCGGTCAACGAGACCTGAAGAGTATCTATTTAGCCTAGGTGTAGGCTTATGGAGTATATGTTCCCCAAACGGGGTATCTCTCGCTATCCATCATACATGTACCTTCACTCGTATATCTCGATGAATCTACGGAATAGTAGAATTGTGGAGAGTGAAAGTAGCCTCTTGAACTCACTACTTTAAATAAGTGGTTGAGGTGGTAGAAGAATTGTCGAAGTGGGTCGACGGCAAGTCAGAGGCTGAGCGCGGACATTCGTGTGCGTGGTTGGTGTAGGCTGGCATGGGAATATGCACATTGCGAAGCCTCCAGTCAATTAATTGAACATTGATCTCCTAAAATATACACACAAGTATGCCAAACCGCGCAAGCGCGCTCTTCTTTCAAACGCACCCGACAATGTGAGCTCGGATCACATGATTAGTATTATGAATTTGCCTAGGTAGGTAGTATGTATCCAAGAGCGAATACTTGGTCACCCTGTCAACCAGCCAGTCGCAGGATGTCGATTCGCAGCAAGAAACAGATATACTATCCGAGTAGGCGAGGACAAACACAGCGATTCGGCCACTTTTGGCATCTGACGCTCACGTGATGCGGCGACTTGTCATCCTCAGATCAACTCTCCAGGCGCCGTACGACACTCGACCATAGCCGGCTATTACCTAAGGCAAGTTTCGCGGTCTCCTCGCGATGGTCTATTGCTCTGGTATGTCTGAAGATCGCCGCTGAATGTTCCTGAACGGCGTCGCGGGTGTGTCAATCCCCAATGACAACTTGGCACCTCTGGTCAACGACGCTACTCTCTTCCTCCGCCCACACCTCACCCACGCTCCACTCGATCCTTTGCGCGTTTGAAATGACTTGATTTCCTGTTGATCGGTCTCATCACTGTTGGCCTCGTCCATCTTCCCGGAAACCGCTGCTGTGCGCATTCTGGACTGTTCAATAAGCTAATATTCTTTCATTGCACGTTGGAGCACACCCTACCAAACGGTCACCTCTCGTAATACCTCGGTCAATTTGCATCGAGTCTGCCACGTCCTCAGTTGTAACAGGAGATCTCACTCTCTCGAGGGTATTGATGCGGAGAGCTCGCCACAAAGTCTTATCCTGCGCATCTCTCAACTCGGTTACATTGTTTTGGGCGACTTGACCTTCCCGTTCGGGTTCGGATTAGACAGTTATCCCGGGGAAATGGGAAGGCATTTCGCATCGGCATATAAATCGTGCGTTTTCCCTCCATTTTGCTGGATATCTACTTAGAAACTGCACTAAACTATCCATAGCTACCGGCACTTGACGAATGCTGCGCAGACAACTCACTACCCTACCTATCTTTCTCAGCCGGCCTCTCTCCAGTGGGGTAAGAATATATCCCCTCCCCTGAGAAGTCTCCCTCGCGGGTATTTTGAGACCGGGGTGACTCTGCGCCTACCTCTTAGGGCTGAACTCATTCAAGTTGGAGCTTGTTGCGGTAACAGTCACTTTCCTCGTGTGTAGGATAATCCTGAATTTGGTGGGGTGTTTAGTTGTACTCCGAAGTGCGCGTGTGCATTCCAACAATCGGAATGATCGGGGGGCCGACCGCGTAGTCGGGACCATCAGACGACGCAATAGCTAGGGAGATCCTAGGAAGGACGCGGTGATTGAAGGTGCTCTGATGAAGGTGGTTGTACATGCGTGTCTATTGAGCCCGGCTAGCCTTGGATACTTGACGAATGCCACGAGCTAGGACCCGAACGCGATCAAATGGCGACGCCGACACTTAACCTATGAAATTTTTACAACGGAACCCTGCTCAAACTTTCACCTCCCACAATCATTGATACTTCTGGTAAGTCTGTTGGGTTAAAGCTGGTTACCTGGCTATCCCGTTTGACCAATCGTCTATTCTTCATAGCCCTCCGCATACTACGCTCTCCCCCTTCACATGGCTTCGATTCTTTGTCAACATGTTCCCGCCAAAAAGGTTATTGTCGACGAGGGATCTATCGTCATTCCCCGCTCCCGTGAATCTGTCATCCTACCCGGATAGGCGTGCTCAAGCGACTACGTCGTCAGTCTAGCTGTCTCCTCAGACTTCTCAGGGCACAGGATAAAATTTACAGTTGAATTCTAGAATAGCTGTCCTTGCGAGTCGACGGCGGATTAGTGCCTTGACGCGGTCATTCATATGTGTGATCGATGTAGATAGACGTAGTACTATGCGCCTCTCGAATGCTCTAATCAATCGACTGAATGCCAATCTCCTAAACTACACACAACCATAGGCCGAACCGAGTAGCTGCGCTGTTCTTTGGACCGTGTTGGACTGGTCACTAGATGTGCTCGGGCGGTATATATTCAGGAGCAAATAAGTCACTGCTGTATGATTCAACTGGTCATAAAATATTCATTTACGGAATGGAATAGATGCACCACTGGAGTGGAAGAGCTCCCAGACGGAGGCTGCCCCACACGGGACAAACAGTGCCAATCAGCCACTTCGGCATCCAACGCTCACGTGATGCCTCGTCCTCTTACCCGCACATCGACTCTCAAGGCGCCGCAGAGGCTGGAAATGCTTGTGTGATACTCTAACATGTCTACCGCCGGCCTAAAACCGATTCCTCTGGGTTTCACAGCGACGGCCCATTGCCCTCGTCATTCCACGGATCGTCACTTGATGATCCTAACTGGTGTCGCGGATCTGTCAATCCCCACTGAGAACTGCTTGCCTTACGTCGACGGCGAGTCGCTCAATCATCTCCCTCTGCCTACTTTCTGCTTACGCTCCGCTCTATATTCTTAGCACTTGAAATGACTCGACGTACTAGCAATTTACTTCGTTACAGCCGGCAACACCCGTCTTGCCGGAGGCCACCTGCTAACCACTTTCTGAACATTTCTGCCCTCGTGTAAGCTTCCAATCAGTCATCCTATCTCTCAGCAATAAGCTCACATTTGCTTAGTGAAATTCAGCCTCTTAGAGGAACGTGCTCTATCAAACGATCCCTTCTCGTTGACCTTGCTTGATTTGGATCGAATCGGTCATTTCCTCCGCCATCTCAGGGGATGTTGTTCTTTCTAGCCCGTCGATGGGAACAGCTCGCTCTGGGATTTTACTCTTCCCATATCCTTTCTCGGCTCCATTGCCTTTGACGACTCGACCTTCCCGTTCATTTGTCGATCAAACAATTTATCGACAATGGGAAGCGTATCTTGGGTCAGCAAAAGAAAAACGGGACATTGTCCAGTATCTTCGCCGGATATCTGCTCAACAGCTGCACCTCTAGAGTACTGCTCAGGCCAGTCACTTCTTCGTTTGCCCCTCTCAACACGAGCCTCAACAACGGAATACGGTTTTACCTCCTCTCCCGTCGCGTCTCTCATGTTAATCTTTCAAAACTGAGTCCACTCTACGCGTATCCCTTGGCGCTAAGCCTGCCGACAGTGGTGCTTGTTACTTGTCCAGCCCCTCAGCTCGCGCGCGGGCATCTTGGATTTCGTGAGGTAAGCGATCGTGCTATGATGCGCGTCCATGTTTTCCAACGATCAAAACGATTTTAGGGGCAACTCCGTAGCAGAGATCATCAGGCGACGAGATAGATCGGGGGAACCAGGAATGGAGTGTAGAGGAAGAGAGATCCAAGGGATGTGGCGATTGAAGGTGTTCCGAATGAGGCGGTTATAGTAGGCGCGCTGATCAAGCCTGGCTGGTCTAGGAGAGTCCACGAGGGCAACAAGCTAGAGAAGGAACGCGATCCAAAGGCGATGGCGACAAATAACCTGGACGATTGCTACTGCGGATTCACGCTCAAAGTTGGCCACTCAATGATCACCACTACTTGGTATGTCTATCGGACTAAGGCTTGCTACTTATCTAACCGTTCCGATCAATCGACCCAGTCCTTATGGTTTTCAGCGTGCCACCCACTCCTCATACATTTGGGCTCGAACTGTTCTCCAGTATCTCCCTTCCCGTAATAATTATCTTCGGCAGCAAGTCTATCGTCATTCCCCGTCCCCGCAAATACGTCGTCCTACTCAGTTAGGTCAATCTGCGCGACTATCTCCTCGGTCACATGAAGAAGGCCGACCAGCTCGCGAAATCGGCCGCAAAATCAAAACAGTCCATCAACCTCTTCTCGATGTCGATCGCTTGGTCCTGTGGCCGCTCGAACACCAAGGCAGCGAAGGACTGGCGTACCCACCGGAAAGACTCCCCCCACTCTATCCACGTCTACGAAACACTACCTGACCCGCCGGTCCAGAAATTCACGGATTTAGGCCGCCTCTGTTGTATCTCCCGCGACCTCGAGTTCGACGCGTTCAAGATTCGAGGGATTTCCACTCGCCCGAATCAAATCATCCACTATGATATCCTCCACTCGTCGTCCAACCTTTTATCGACAGCTTCCTCGCCGGACCACCACATTCGGTCGCGGGCCAGCCAACATTGACCTCCTTTGGAAATATGCTGTCCAGCCAAGCTGGGTTCTCCTGCGTGATTCTCTCATCGGTCTCGACAACATCCAGACCGGCTTGGCCTGACCTCAACTCTGCATTCTATATCGCGGCACTCGCCTTCGTGTTAAAAAATTCTCCCACCGTCCTCGGCGCGCTCCTCGGCTTTGTTGGGATCTTCTTCTCCGATCTCACTCCCGCGCTTTATTTCCTATTTCTCTGGTGTGGCATGCGAGCAATTCGCTTCGCGCTCTCCATACTGGGGTGACCGCTGCTGCAGCCAGGCTGGTGTTTACAGCCGCACTGGAAGTTGTAGTGGCCCATTTGAGGGAGTAGATATTTAAATATTCACGTGTAGGGTAGGAGCTAACAGAACGGGTAGGCTCGGAGGAGAATCAGAATTCAGCGGATCGATTCGAGGTGAGTGTTTACTTTCAAGTCAGAACGAGGTTGATTGAGAGATTAGGCGGCGCGTGGGATTCGTGTGTGCACTTTGATCGGGAGCGGCGATTCCTCAGCATTGACGCTCATTGGCAACGTCGGAGGTAAAAATTCCGCCGACACCATTAGGGGCCCACTTAATTTTAGCGGTCTATAGGTGGAACTTATCGGCGTCATATGGCCGCATTCCTCTGTTCCAGCTTCGTAGAACTCGTCCAAGGAGGTATCGGTTTCAAGTTTAAGAGGACGCCGACGAGTAACGATCGAGCAATGATATATGCGAACTAGTGGCAGTTTGGACAGTGCGTGTTGACTACCACCAGGTGTATAATATATTGTCGACAGGTTTACGTCGAAACTTTGGCCGCAGACGACTTATCCAGTGAGTGCATGCGCCCTCTTCACGCCCTGAGTGCCGAATTAATACTTGTTACAGATTCCCGAGGAGCTGTTGAACCCAAGTGGAGATAACGCTATGTCGCTTACGATTTGGTCACTAGGTATGTCGATTCTACGCGCCCATAATAAATAAGACTGAGGCTGGATTTAGATGCCGGAGAGCCAAGACGGTGGATATGGAGCGGGTACCCACTATTCTAGTAGAGTCGAGCAACGAGAACGGGAAGAGCTGGACCGCGTGAGCAGTATGTATGCGAACGGGTGATTTGATATGTATTTGCCCCACGTCTTAGCGGAAGAAGGTCTCGAATGAGACAAGCAATATATTTGTATTGAACTGCGAACACTTAGTTAAACAATGAGCTCGATAACATGGGGAACAGGTGGTTGAATTTGTGGGATGTGGCCGGCGATTGCCAATTGCTTAGTCATGTGTCTGATGGCCTCAATTATGTATGTGCCCGACCTCGACCACTGTTTAGTCTCCCCGAGGCAGCCTGTTTCTTGTATCTCCACGGAAGGGTTGAGTCGCTTTGTACCACTGTGCACCTTGGTGCAATCTTCGTTGATGTTGATCCAGCCAGAGGATGTCGTTCCCTCTGGCTCGCCTACACGAATTTCGGAAGCACCCCCTATGGGACTTTGTGGTTCGAACGTTTGATCTCGGTCTCTCTGCACTTGGTCGGCCACCAGTGCACTTTTAGACCTTGCACATGCGATTTTTCGAGGGACATGGGAAAACATCTTGGATTGAGGAGCAGACTGTACGTTTTTTCCTTCTAGATTCCCTTTCGCTGGATTGTTGCTAACCGGCTGCAGTATCAAGAACGATTTGGTATCTGCCAAGCACTCCCCGGACCTAGCAGCTCCAAAATGGACTATTTCATTGGATTTCTACACACGAGCTTTTCCCAGCCCTGCTAGTCTTTCTCCTATGGAGTCTTCCTGGCGCAACCGGGATGTTCCTCCTCTCCCTCGGCGTCTCTCATGTGGACCCTATCCTCCCTGGTCCGGTCTACGCGCTTCTCTCCGGACTCAACGCGTCAACAGTGGGGATTATCGCACTTGCTGCTGTACAACTCGCGCGCAAGGCGATCACAGATCCACTGACGCGCTTGATCGTGCTAGTAGGCGCTTGTGCAGGGTTGTGCTATGATGCACTTTGGTACTTCCCGACAATCATGGCGATTGGAGGGCCAGTATGCGTGGTGTGGGATCATTGGGTGCGAGGGTGGGCTGGGAGGGCTAAGAGTAGGATGGAGAGAAGAAGGGAAGCGGGGAACGAGATTGAAGCAGTTCCAGTGGAGACGCTTGGCGGGGGCTCGTCGATCAAGTCCGGCACGGCTAGAAGAGTTAACGCAACCACCGAGCCAGAAAACGACCACGATCAAGTGCTGGCGTCGACGGCACTACCGGATAACCACTACCACAAAGTCCCACTCAGAATCGGCATCGCGATCATCATCGGCTTTTTCGGTGAGTTCCCTTGATCCCCCCGCGTACACACTTGTGTAACCCCCGTCCAGCGATCTTCACAATCCTCATGGTTCTCCGAGGAACGCTCCCGTCCCCTCCAGTCTCCCTTCAACTATTTATCAACATGTTCCTCGCCGGAACGATCATATTCGGTGGCGGAACCGTTGTCATCCCTCTCCTCCGCGAATACGTCGTTCAACCAGGCTGAGTCTCCCCGAGAGACTTTCTCATTGGTCTCGCAATCATCCAAGCCTTTCCCGGGCCCAAATTCAACTTTGCAGTATACCTCGGTGCGCCCGCATTGGGCTCTACCAACTCCCCTACCGTCCTCGGCGCATTTCTCGGCTTTATCGGGATCTTCTTCCCCGGTCTCACTCTCGCGCTCGGCTTCCAATCCATCTGGCGCGCCGTGCGTACGAATCGATTCGTGCTCTCCATGCTGAGGGGTGTGAACGCTGCCGCAGTCGGGCTGGTGTTTACAGCCGTTCACAGGTTGTGGGAGATCGGATATCTGAAGAGCGGCGAGGCGAGGGGTGTGAGTCTTGGGAGCGATCCGTGGTGGGTCGTTGTCGCCGGGTGTGCGTATGTGGGTGTGGAGTCGTTTGGGGTGCCGGCGGCAGCGAGTGTTGTGGGTGGGGGCGTGATGGGATTGGCGTGGTATGGTGTGGTGAGTAGATGAGCGAGTACGGATAGATGAGGCATGTGTGGTGGCGTCGGCAGATTGTATGTACTCTATTTGAATGGATAGTCGATTTTTGTTTTATCACCAGTCTTATGCCTGTCAATTCGACAGACTGGTCGCGTCCAGGCGACCAACATTGTCCTTGGGTATAATAGGGTAGCGGGTATTGACTATATACCAGAACGCCGCCCCAAAACACTCAAACACAGGAGCCTAACTAAAGGCGCGGAGTGTGCGTAATGCTAGATTAATTCTCCCGGAAACCCGAGCCGATGTGGAGCTGAATGTAAAGCCTGCGAGTTGTTCGACGACACTATCGCCCAATTTGGATGTATGCGGTGTCAGCAAATGTGATATGCGACGTAAGCAAGCATTTGTCTTGTCTGGGCGCCTCTAGGATCACCTCGTTGCGTCGTCGACCACATCCATCGATTTTTCCCTCTCCAACACCCTCCTCCAGATACTGATTCAACATAATGAGACGAAAAATCAAACAGAAATTTAAGAAGATATTCGGGTCGACAGGATCGGAGCGTGCGGATCATGCGTCTTCTCTCTCAATCAACAACCCTCAAGGGGCGAATAACCCTTCACCCACGGGGGCACTCTCAGCCCCAGCGTCGATTTCGCATGTATTTCTGGCTCGTCCATCTATCTCTGCTGAAGTCGATCCTGCCCACATCCCACAGCCCACTGCGGTTCCTCCGGCCCTCCCTCCCGCGACTGCACCACCGTCAACCGCACCATCCGGAGCGTCTAGTCCGCATGTGAACCAAGGGACACAGCCTCCGTTTGCTAATACACATCCTTCGGGATCGGGTGTCGAGCGTAGCTACATGCAAACAGCGTGGTCTGGTCTCATATCGTTGGTCGGGGTATTGGAGCAAAGCGCGGGGATGTTTGGGCCACTCAAGGAGGCAATTGGCGAAATCCTAAGATGCATGGAAATCTACGAGGTGCGCGCTTGAACGTTTTGAGGTTCAAATCATATCTCTGATATTTAATATTAATTAATAGCGAGTGGGCAAGGGACGAGAGGACTACAAGAAACTTGGGGCCGAACTGAACTCGCTATTCAAGGATATATCTGAACATTTGAAAGACCGCACGCCGTCTGTAGTGACGTCTAGCCTCAACAATCTAGCGAAGTAAGGATCGAAAGTTAGGATATGAAGGTATTGCGCTAACAGTTAAATTCAGGGACATCGAACACGAAATCAAAATGGTGGAGAGCATACAGGGAAGAAGCAGATTGGCACGGGTAGCCGAAGCGATGAAGGATGCGGACCAGACCATGGGATGTTACCTACGAATCCAAAGGCTCCTTGAGCGCGTTTCTGTGAGCACCCTTGAGTATATTGCGAAGACTGTGGTGCTCACCGCCTTGAAGTTCAATGCGAATGTCAGCACCTGGAGAACGGTGGATGAAGAAGCAACAGTACGGGCGCCTCATAAGCCAACTACTTACTAAAATAGCGATTCACATATCTAGGTTCGCCGTTTGAAGGACCTTAACCCATCCCACGCAGCTTGCTTTGGATCGAACGATTGGGTCGAGTTGCGTCGGAACGGTTGCGCGAAAAACACACGTGTGGATGTTCTGAATGGATTAAAGGCTTGGGCAGAGAATGTCAGCAGCGAAAGGATCTACTGGCTGAATGGCATGGCAGGAACCGGTAAAACTACGATTGCGTACAGTCTCTGCGATCAGCTCAGCACCAGCTTAACCCTCGCCGCGAGCTTCTTCTGCTCTCGGCAGCTCCCGTCGTGTCGCAACGTCAACATTATCTTGCCCACCATTGCGTACCAACTTGCTCGCTACTCCAATCCTTTCCGACATGCTTTATCCAAGGTGCTCGAGCAACACCTAGACTTGCACACCCGCCAGATTTCAGAGCAGTTTGAGAAGTTGATTCTTGGACCTCTTCGTGAAGCGAGCAACGCGATGCCTCTGAAACTAGTGATTGTGGTGGATGCGCTGGATGAATGTGAAAGCAAGGCTGGTATGAGCCAAATTCTGGAGACAGTTCTATCGCGCGCCTCCGAAGTCCCAGTCAAGATACTGATGACTAGTCGACCCGAACCCGACATCTTGAAGAGGATGAGAGCTCAAGAATGCGGAAACATACCCAAGGAACTGCGATTGCATGAGCTTGATGGCACAAAAGTACGAGAGGACATCAGGACCTATCTCAACGTAGAGCTCGGCAGCTCTAAGCCAGCTGACGTCGATTTTGAGAGGCTTATCGATCGATCAGGTGTTTTATTCATCTATGCGGCCACCGTTGTACGTTTCGTTGAATCTGGCGGCCCCGATCGCAGGACCAAGCGACTCGCACAGGTTTTAGAAGCGTCCGCATCATCGAAACCACATGGTTACGGGGAGATAGATGCGTTATACAAGGATATACTTCAGGCGGCGCTGGAAGACCCAAATCTGGAAGCTTCCGATCGGATCGAAATGTCAGATGTACTCCAAACTGTGTTATGTGCTCAGGAGCCGCTAGCGGTAGGGGTTATAGGCGGTTTACTTATTCTCGAACCAGCTTCAGTACGGGCCGCATTAGGACCGCTCAACTCTGTATTGCACCTATCGGAGTCAAGCGGAACGATTACCACATTCCATGAGTCCTTCCCTGACTTCATGTTTGATGCGGATCGCTCTCGAATATATCATTGTGACACCAGGAAACATAATGAGTTCTTAGCACAGCGCTGCTTTGACCTCATCCGCGCACCTGACCCACCGTTCAACATCTGCAAGCTTGAGTCCTCGTATGTGTTTGACAAGGACGTGCCCGACCTTGCATCAAGAATCGAGCAGCGGATTCCGAGAGCGCTATTTTACGGTTGCCGATACTGGGGCGCTCATCTGGTGCTTGCCCAAGCTTCGCAAACCCTTCTCGTTGCTGTGGAAGATTTTCTCTCAATGCGATTGTTACTCTGGATGGAGATCATGAATCTGAATCAGCGCATATATACTGGGGTCGAGATACTAGATCAAGCGCAAACATGGTGTCAGGTTCGTGATCTGTTTGTGCCAATGTCCTGCAAATCTGACATGACGTAGAGTGCTAGTGTTCCAAACAATATTCGGGAGCTTGCGGTGGACGCTTGGAGGTTTGTCCTGGCGTTTGCGACAACTCCAATGACCAACAGCACCCCTCATATCTACCTGTCAGCCCTACCCTTCTGGTCAACGCAGCGGCCAGTTTCGAAATGTTACGTCCCAAAACTGCGAGGGCTGACACGCGTCACTGGACCAGCGCTAGGGAGGAGAAGTGCAGCAGCACTTGCGGTCTGCACCGCCTCGAGTGCGGTTTATTCTATTGCTTGTTCGTTCGATGGGACACGCGTTGCCTCTGGCAATCTCGATAGTACGATCCAGATCTGGGATGCACACACGGGTCAGCTAGTAGGTGAGCCGCTGACAGGTCACGGACGCTCAGTGAACTCTGTTGCGTTCTCACCAAACGGCGAACACGTCATCTCTGGATCTGACGATCGCACTGTGCGGATCTGGGATGTACGCACTAGTCTGTTGATCGGCGAGCCACTCCAGGGTCACACCAACTCTGTGCAGTCGGTTGGGTTCTCACCTGACGGAATATACATTGTATCGGGCTCTTCTGACGAAACTGTGCGGATCTGGAGTGCAAATACGGGTCGACTGGTGGCCAAGCCACTCAAGGGTCACACCAACTCGGTACACTCAGTTGCGTTCTCGTCTGACAGCACCCGTGTTGTATCTGGTTCTCACGACTGCACTGTGCGGATCTGGGACGTACACACTGGGCTGATGCTTGGGGAACCCCTCACGGGTCATGATGACTATGTACGTTCGGTTGCATTCTCGCCCGATAGAAAATATATCGTCTCAGGCTCAGAAGACAAAACCGTGCGGATCTGGGATGTACAGTCTGGCCAGATGATCGGCGATCCCTTCAGCCATCATACTGGCGGTGTGTATTCAGTCGGGTTCTCGTCTGACGGCGCACGGGTTATCTCTGGTTCTGGTGACGGGACCATACAAATCTTGGATGTACATTCCAGCCGCCCAGTTGGTAACTCATTGCACGGACACACAGGCCCAGTACGATCTGTCATGTTCATACCCAACAACTCACGCATTATCTCCGGTTCTAATGATGGCACGGTGCGAATCTGGGACGCATACATCGACCATTTGGCAAGTGAGCCACTCGGTGGTCACACTAGCTCGGTGACCTCAGTTGGGTTCTCGTCTAACAGTACGCACATCGTGTCCGGCTCCACAGACAAGACTGTGCGGATCTGGGACGTGCAGACTGGCCAGCAGGTAGGCGAGCCACTTGAGGGTCATACCGACTGGGTACGCTCGGTGGGGTTCTCACCCAATGGCGCATATATCGTCTCTGGCTCCGATGACTGCACCTTGCGGGTCTGGGATGTACGCAACGGTCAGCTGGTAGGCGAGCCACTTGAGGGTCATACCGACCGCATACGCTCAGTGGGGTTCTCCTCTGATAACGTACATATCGTCTCTGGGTCTGATGACGAGACTATACGAATCTGGGATGTACGCACTAGTCAGGCTGTGGGTGAACCACTGATGGGCCATACGGGCTTGGTATTGTCAGTTGGGTTCTCACCTGATGGCAAATACATCGTCTCCGGCTCTTATGATCGCACTGTGCGGATCTGGGATGTGCACTCCGGCCAAATGGTTGGCAACCCCCTTCAGCATCATAACGGGGTGGTGTGCTCGGTTGGGTTCTCATCCGACAGCACACGCATTATCTCTGGCTCCTGGGACAAAACGATAAAGATCTGCGATGTACGCACCGGCCAGCCAGTGGGTGATCCGCTCCAGGGTCACACCAGCTTCGTGAACTCAGTCACGTTCTCACCCAACGACACACACATTGTATCCGGCTCTTACGACGGCACTGCACGACTCTGGGACGCACGCACCGGCCAACTCGTGGGCGAGCCGCTCCGTGGTCACACTAGCGAAGTGAACTCCGTTGGGTTCTCGCTTGACGGCAGATGCATCGTCTCCGGCTCGTCTGATGGCACCATTCGAATCTGGGATGTACCTGTCGACGAATTCGGAGATACTACACGTCGCACGCTTGGGGACCAGTCAGCGACCACCAACCAAACACCGGCTCAGCTACAGGGGGCATCAAGTCCTACTCAATCCATTTCAGATCGACGTCGCGTTGCTGCTACTGATCGGCACGCGGATTGGGTATTAGATCAGAACGGATGGGTGGTTGGGGACGAAGTTAAGCCACTGTTATGGGCCCCACCTGATTTGCGACCTATGCTATTGCTTGCTCACAACCCGATGCGTATCTCGAGAGATGGCTATGTGGCGCTTGATTTTAGTGATGCTCAGCTTGGAGAGGATTGGCAGAAGTGTTATTCCAATTGAGTAGCCTGTATAATCGCGTGTTTCCATTCTCCTATTGTTCTCTGTCGATGTGCTGGTTTCTTGTTGGCTGAGGGATCTTATACTGTACAATCTCGAATTCCCTTGCCGTTATGTACATAGTATTGTTCCATTATTTAGGCTTAGTATTATTCTAAGTTGGTATGGTGTTGGTAGGGGTAAGTGATCACTGGTGGAATTATCACATACGACTCCGGGGTGGGTCATCAAGACCGTTTGGGGCACAGCTAGACGGCACAGAACTCGCCTTGGAGTTGTGGGGTTCCAAAATGTTGTAGGACGTCGCCTGTTTTAGAGACATCAGTTAGGCGCACCGCCGATTGGCCAGTTCAATGCCTTTTCTTTATCCGAACGCTTTGGAGCCCCCACCGTGGGCATTCGTCGGACTTAACCTAAGTCCCTGTGGGGTACTATATAGAAGTCCCTGTAAAGGACTTCCTAGCCGTTCCAGATGGACGTCTGGACCGTTCATTTGGCCGCTTATTTTGAACGTTCAAATGCAACACCTGATACTCAGGGTATATGTGCTTCAAGTCCATAAGTGGCTGAATTAGTCCATAAGTGTCTGAATTAGTCCATTAAGGAACGGCTAAGAAGTCCAGCGGGACTTGAGAAGAATTCCATACGATGTCATCAAAGTCCATTGGACGCTTCCGAAGTCCGGTTCTAAGTCCACCGGCGGTCAAGCGGGACTTCACCACAGTCCTTGGACTATTCCAGAGTCCACTCGGTACGTCGCGGAAGTCCTAATATTTTTTCATGTACTTCGGATGCACTTCCCGAGAGTACCATGTACTATCAACAGGCGGCTTATGGACTTCTCGGGATTGCAGGGCGTACTTTTACTATATCTGTTTCCTAGGCTTGCACCAGCTATATGCGTTTGTAATGAAATATATTCGTTGGGAAACATGGTTGTCGGGGCGTCAGAATCGTAAACATCAGCATCGTAAACATCGGCGCGCAACACATTCGAGAGGAGAAAAGAATTGAGAAAAGAGCGTCCATTAGGCGCGCATTCGCGTGAGCGACGCAACATTACCAACCCACCCATCTAATTTCGAACCCGGTTCGAGCGACGAGCGCCATCCGGCGGTGGAGCAGGGATATCTGCTGTATTGAGCGCGTCTTCGTTCTGTAGGTAGCATATACGTTAGTTGATCGCGTATTGGGGCATGGGTACAGGCACTTACCCGACGCTTGCTACCTTTCCGGCCCTTCTTACTCGCACTCGCGCTCGCGCTCGCACCTGCGCTTCCCTCCATCTCCTCGGTTACACCCAGGTTCGGATCGTTAGCTGTCTCAGTGACCGCTTCCTTCGACACCTTAGATGTTTTCTTTGCCTTGGGTGCCTTGGGTGCTTTAGGCGCCTTAGATTGCTTCGTTGCGGGGCCATTGTCGTCGCCAACCTCCTGGTCTCCTCCTCCATTCAACGCCTGGCCTTGGGCGATGTCAACGTCGAGCTCGGATTCAATTTGGGGTACCGGCTTCATCTTCGGCCTAGCCTTGCGATTCGCCTTGGCGATTGGCGCATCGGAGGCGGCGGGGCCCGTGTCGTTGGTGGAGGTGGGGGCGGAAGCGGGGGCAGGGGCAGACGGATCGCTGTTGGCGTCGTTGGATAGTTTCTGGACGACGCGTTGGAACTTGGCAGGGAGTCGGACCGGGGTGGATTGAGAACAGGCCGCGACCTGCCCAAGTGTATCCATCACGTCGGATGTGAGACAGGTGTTGTGACCCGCCTCGTTACGTTTCCTGTTTCTGTTTCCTCTTCCTTGTTGTTCCCTTTTTCTCGTGGCTCACAACCTGAGTCACTTCTCTGTTTGTTCTGGACTCTTCTGTCTGACTCGTGCTGGGCGCCTGTTTGACTTGACTCACGCAGCCTCGTCCTGTATGACTCGCACTTACTGCGGTCTATGACTCGATGTACGTTCGTGTTTGTCTTGGGCTGTACGCCCATTGTTTATATATTGGAGCATGAGCAAGCCTGGATACTCCAGCTTGCTCTACCTTGTCGTTTACCCTTTCTT
>JANWGL010004367.1:0-45884 GCA_025200755.1 Ceratobasidium sp. C01 | reverse complement strand
CTGAATCTCGCAGGGCAGCCCCAACTCCTTGCCAGGCTCCAGCTCGACTTGCGCGGTACTCGGTTCTCGGTCGACCGCGAGAAGATCATGAACTTGCCCGAGTCGGTTCTCCTATGTTTGTTCCCGAACGGCCTCGTGTTGAGCCGACAGAGCGTGGCCGGATCCAGCGGCTACGACGAGGAAGAAGGAGAGGACGTTTACATCGTCGACGTGAGTTTATAGTCCGAGCAGAACCGGGCTAGCTGAACTCATCAAACGCTTTGATTGCACAGTTCGACCCCGAGTGCTTTGCGTTCGTCCTTGATTTCTTCCGCGAATCGCAAGATCGGTTCTACGGCACGTCTACTACGAAAGGTCTTCTTGATGCGCAGCAGTCTCTGTTGGACGCTTCGTCGCCGCAATCGCATCCCGGGCAGATCGACTTTGGCTCGCCGTCGCAGAATCCGCTCTTGACGAAGCAAGCGATTATCGTCTTGCGAGAGGAGCTCGAGTATTTCGTTATCCCGCCCGATGATAATGGACGTAGCGGTGCGGCGACGGATGCGCATGGTATTGCGAATCAGGTGTTGTTGGACATGAAGCGAGAGAGCGGTAATCAGTTGTTGGATAAGAAGCACATTTTCACGGCCCTCCAGGTACGCAAGGTGTTCGTCATCTTCTCATGCGGTGGCTAACATTCCGGCTTGGCAGAGGAACGTGAACAAGGAGAACAACGTCGCCGAGCAACATCTCATTGACATGCTTTGCATGAGCGGTTTCAATCGGGACGATACTTGGGGCTACCGCGCACTCGAACCATCCCGCTGCTGCATTTCGTCTATCGCGCTAGTCCTTCTTAAGACGGGCATCAACCACCCAAGCGGTAGGCGCCTAACCCCATTTTCTGACATTTCTGGTCGCTGATCCTCGCGTTATGCACAGATGGCGGACAGGCGACAATCGATCAACAGCAAATGGCGACCGCGCAGAAGTTGCTCCTGTTCTGGCGCAAACCAGCGGTACGTTTGATTCAATGAACGGGGTTGCGTCATGACCAATCTAATGTCGTACTATTCGGTTTGATGAAATTAAAGCGCAAGTGCTGGTGGGATGGCGCCGAGGCAGTTCTCCCGCCCACGAAAAATTCGCCCCAACATGTCGTGAAGCTTTGGGCTCGACGGGTATGGACGCTCGAACTGAGCTTGGTGAGTCGCATTCTCTGCCACTTGTATGATTCCCCGCTGATCAGACACTCCCAAAACGCAGATATAATCGGACATCCTTTTTCTTGCTGTGGAATTGATACGCGCACACGACTACCTTGATGCTTTGACCTATGATCCCCGTATTGTTTCTCCCTGCTGCTGTTGTCTGTTTGTACACAGTTGCGTCGCCGTCGTACATATTACCTGTTGTTGATATGTGATAATGTTGTTATACCCGGCCACCCCTTTGTGTCGATCGTACTACCGCTTCGAAGCGATCATTGAGTTGGTTGATCTGCACGCTCAGCGTCAGGATCAACGACGTGCGTGATTACGTGATTCTTGGATGTGATGTGGCAAACAAACCCCGCCGCACAGTCATCGGCCAACACCCTATCTCTAAAATGGCCTTCAGAGATTAGAAAATTGGGGTGTTGGATGCGCGTCTTTGCGGTCCCTTCATAATGAATTCCAACTACATTCCCTTAAAAGGGACCTGAATAATATATGAAAACAGAGTATCGATTTACGTTTCACAAAGGCTTGTGCGGCAGACATTGTACGTCAAAGTGGAATACCTGAACGCTATGACGCTCTATGACCAGCCTGCGAAGGGGCTGGCTGGGTCCAACCCCTATCATGTAAGCGCCAGAAGGGCATTGACACGTGTTTCTGCAATAGGATTTCTGGCTCGACCACCTTGAGTCCTCCACCAAAGGTCGACAAAAGCGCACAGGGCAAGGTATTAAACAGTCGAGCCCCTTTTCATCGCGTCAGAACATACTCCGCTCTTTCCTCCGCCCGTCGACTCTCCAATTACTTTTCAACTGTACAAAACTTCTACATTCGCCTCACCGGGCCTACTGTATTCCCCATTGCTCCGAGGCCAACAGACTCCACGTCCCAAAATTTATAGTCATTCTGGGGCTTTGATCTTGTGCTCCGACCAGCGCTCGTCCGTTCTGTCTGAGGAAACTTGACCCACGCCCAAAGCTCAAGTCTTGGACCGTTTCACACCGGCCAGGCCACATCCTTGCTGTCCAACGCCTTGTCAGGTTGCCACTGACAAACCAGGGGTTTGATGCATTTTCATCTCTACGTCACTCCCAAAAACGTACAAATTGCACGCCCCTCGCTTGTGTCCTCTATATCCCGCCTCTCTTTGACTTGAACGGACCTGCTCAGCTCTCTCTCTCTCTCAGCCCAATCTCCAACTCATGGCCGCATGCATATCCCACCGCCCATTTACTGCCGAGACTCCGGCATTTGATCGTTCATGGGCGGATATTACACCAGCCGGAACGGTTTTACGTGCCGCGGATGTCGCCACACGGTCCCACCAGCCCTCGTACTCGTCCTCTGCATCAAGTACACTAGCCGATTCTGACCCGTCTGCGCGTTTGAACGACCGTACGTCGTGGTTTTCGGCCAAGACCGCCGTCTGGGATCCCCGTATCCTGCTTAACGCAGTCAAGGGTGCAGACGCTGAGTATACGCTTCATAAAGCCGTCGAGTGGGGAACGAAATGCAATTCCGATCTGTGAGTCTCATAATACGCTACCGTCGGCTTCATTTGGTTCTAAATTTTAGCACGGGTTGGTAGATCAGATGAAGATAAGGTTGACAACGTGCTTCGGTTTCTCGCCCACGCCGTAGGCTTGCAATCGGCGATCAATACAGACGCGAGTGCCCTACAGAGCGCTAGTTCGACACATTCATCTCATTCCCGCGGGTGCTCTGCTTGGTCCAGCATATCTGAATCTTCCATCCCTGCCTCGCCGAAATCAGATTCCGCGTCCTTGCTTGACTATCGGTGCGAAACACCTGTGATGGCCTCTCGACCATCTCCCAGTCCATCCATCCGCTCTTACTGCATAGCCGAACCAGAAGATGACGGGAACGACAGCTTTTGCACCGACAATGACCTACGCCTATTGTCCGCTCAATCTAGCGTCCCCGATATCACGAGCCTACCCAACTCGATCTGCTGTTCTGAATCTGCTGAACGCGACTGTGCCATGGAGGAGTTGCGTGAAATTGTTCGCAACGCGATTGTGGCGGCGGAAGAGGAAGAAGCCGGTCCTCCCGGTTTTGCCAAGCTGCATGCTGCGGTTCGGGACATGTCATACGCGCGTCAAGCGAGCGTCAAGGCTGTGGCTACGCCGCCACTCGAGGCTCACGAGGGTCCCAAAACACCGCCTCCATCTACGCCACCGAATCGGAATGAGCATTTAAAGCATGGGTCTACGGAAACTGCAGGTGTCGATTCACCCATTCGCACCCCGCTTGTTCGACCGACTGTGCCACCGCGTGGCTATTCCCCTCAGTCTTCGATGACGGCTGAACATTTTTTGGGTACTCATTCTCCTCAACCAATGACCCCTCGTTCGAGGTCTAACAAGTTACAAAAACCCCGACCGGCGTCTCCAAACGATCCGATTCCGCTCCAGACTTTCCGAACGATCTCATGTCCTAGCCCACCACGCGAGCATAGTCCCCCTCCGACGCTAGTCCTCGATACCTGCCAGAGTCGCACACCGTGTTTGCCAGAATCGCCGACTTGGTCCCATGGCTTGCTCAAAAATCCGTTCGGGCTTCGATTAGACGTGCATATGCTCACGGAGGCGATGTCAGGACTTGGGATACGCAAAGCGGCGCCTTCGCCTATTGCACGCGAGCCTTCGCCTATTGCACGCGAGCCTTCGCCTTTACACCTGCGTACTTCGGACCTAGGCGGAATTCCCAGCCCGCTCGAGTCGCCTATCGAGGACTGTAGCCCGTGCGGCTCGCCAACCGAACGCCGTCCACTGAAGAGGGGGAACAGTGCAGCGTCGGATTGGCAGTACCTACGCCATCAGAGTGGGGATACGGATGAGAGGGACACGCCTGTGCTGGCTACGCCGATTGACGAGTGGTATGTGCCGCAGTTTACGCCTGCGACGGAGTTTGGGGATTGGAGGGAGGCTGGGATGGGAGAGCGGGCTGTTGCTTCTTCGACATGAGTGAAATGCGGATATGGGTGGAGGGGGTTGGGTATAGACGATTCTGAGACTGGTTATATGTATCGATGTTGGTACGCTGTCATCTGTATTATTGGGTTCTTGCTGTCGGAACAGACTGGGATAAATGACGGATTGGACTTGAATTCGTATGGTACATGAGGGCTCAATAAGCGCCCTGAGAGATTGTAAAGTTTACAATTGTGCTGAATTTATTCGCGACTTACAACCGTGCTTTGTGCTGCACAAGGCTGTCTGGGCTACTGAATAAGTTCGTGCTATATCACTTACTCACTTGTTCGTTGTGGAGACTCTCTACTCATCTAACTTGATTATTTCGGGTATATCAGGGGGCGATTGGCGGCTAACTTCACAATACAGCTTTGGCGCTCCCCTAGCCCCTCCATCAAAGCGAACACCCCTCCACGACATCATACATGGATATAGTTCAGATGATGCGCAATTTATTCTGGGGTCGAGAAGAAGAACCTCCTCAACTTTCAACGGATCCTGAGACATCAAATCGTCAGTGGCTTCAAACGCGGACTATCACGAGACCTGTCTAACCGATGATGCGTTAACCCACCAAGTCGACAGTACATTGAACCACCAAACCGACAGTACATTAAACCACCAAGTCGACAATACATTAACTCACCAAGCTGATGACTTGTTAATCCAACAAGACCTTCTTAACGCCTTCTCCCCGCCAACCCTGTCACCATTATTTACCGGTCGCACGGAAGAACTGGAACATCTCAACGTATTCTTCGGTGATAATCCTAACAGCAAACTTACTCTGCGAGGGGTTGCTGGATCGGGGAAGACTCAGATTGCTCTCAAGTTTGCACAGGTGACAACTCTTCATAGGCATGTTACACATATTTGGTACTACAACGACAACCAAAACTGATTCACTTACAAAAGCCATATCTTTTATGCGGACCCCACCTCAATCGAACGCATTTCTCCAGGATTTCAATATCCGTATAATTATACAGAGCTTGAGGCTGGCTTGAATGAACTGCCTAGACGTAGGATTCTTTTACCTCAAACCGGCCAGAATGGGATCAACGCCTTAGCAGACCCACTTCGTCCGGTTGGCCTTATCATCTTCGATAACTTCGGCTTATTGGATTCTTGTTATTATGGTTGCCAATACGCTTTCCAGACGTACATACGCAAGAAGTTTGATTTTGAATGCCTCTCAATCATCTACATTCAAGACCAATGTGGATGGACCCCAGCCAGCCGGCCAAGTCCTTCGAGTCTATTCGGAGGCCTACTTTCGAAGCACTCAAAGAGACACTATAACTTTTCCACAGACCATTCGTCAGGACGAAGCCAGCACCCAGAGTGGTTGCCTTTACTGGATGTATGTCTCATAGAGCCGACCCCAGCCAGCTGGCCAACTCCTTCGAGTCTATTCAGGGGGCTGCTTTCGAAGTACTCAAACAGACGCTATAACCTTTCCACAGACCATTCGTCAGGACGAAGCCAGCACTCAGAGGGGTTGGCTCCACCGGATGTATGTCTCATAGAGCCTGGTTTGAAAATTGAAGAGGCCGTATGCCTCTTGGTCAAATCCGCGTCCCCGCCCAATCGAAATATTTCGACGGAGGAGAGAGAGGCTGCGTACGCTATAGCCAAGGTATAGAATAGTGTGAGAGTATTAATGGCGCCTCTGACACTTTTCCGGTTTGATAGTATTTCGGTTGCTTGCCTGGTGTGGTAGCTCAGGTCGGAATGGTCGCCCGAAACTCGGAGCTGACTCTAGAAACCTATTGGTCAATGCTTCGCGAACAACCCGAGGAATGGATCAAGAAGATCGTCCGCCCGTTGGATACGCTCTTCCAGTCTCACTATCGAACGTGCTCTAGATCAGCTCGCATGCTAATACGGCTTCAAGACTTCCTATCATCTGCCCCCGAATTACTGGAGAATGTCTTGATACAAGCTCGTGCTGGTCTCACAGACTACCAACCCCTGACGCCCCCACAAGTCGATATGGGGCATTTCAGGAGCCAGGCCAACGAGGTACTAAATATATTCACATCTACATCTCCAGGGTATATAAGGCTTAGTGAGACAATGACCAAATCTAAACCTGGTATGACGCAGATATCCGGAGATGAGGGTGATGGATGGCGTCGTTGCGTTTACGTCTGGTCTAGAACTGGTGCCCCTGAGCAGCCCTGTACCGAGGCGGCGGTTGCATATATGCTCGCTGCCTCGGTTGGGGTCAAACGTGGTAATTTCAGGCCGCAGCTAGCACCACTCGTTAGCGACATGCTGCTGCGTTACCCAGATGTGTGCAAGCACCATTACTTTAGGTTTTCTCTAGTCCACGAAGCGTGTGGTCGATGGGACGAATCGATACGCTTGCAGAAGCACATAGTCGAGGAATGCGAGGAGAAACTGGGTCAGCACCACACGTACACTGCTTCCGCCATCAGCAGTCTGGTGAAGACATATTGCAGACTTGGTCGCTGGAAGGACGCAAAGCGACTCCAATCCGGGCTTCTCGCTTGTCAAAAAGAAGCGCTTGGTGAAACCCATCCCGACACATTGCCCACAATGCACGACCTAGCTTCAACACTCTCTAGCCTAGGCCGATTGGAGGATGCAGAGGGTCTACTTGAGCGTGTATGCGAAAGCAGGAAGCAAATGTTCGGCGAATTGCATCCTGATACTCTGTCCACAATGTGCAACTTGGCGTCAATCTATTGCTCACAAGGACGCTGGCAGGATGCTCGGGAGCTGCATGAGCGAGTGCTTCGGGTGAGACGAGAAACACTTGGGGAGCGACATGCGGATACATTATCAAGTATGCACGTCTTAGCAACAAAACCTCGGGAGATGAATCAGTCAGCCTATGATGCAGAAGAGTTGAACTTTCAAGTCTTCAAAGCAAGGAAAGCAACACTTGGCCCCGAGCACCCAGACACCCTATTGAGTATGTTCGCCATTGCTGTGGCGTATGGAAGGCGTGGCCAATGGGGGACGGCATCAGAGATAGCAGCGGAAGTCCTGGCGACGCAGAGGATCGTGCTTGGTGGAGATCACATTGATACTATCCAGACCATGCGTAGTTTAGCGTCCTGGCACTCGGAGCACGGTCGCTTGTCCGACGCAGTCAGCCTTCATACAGAAATACTCGAGTCTCGGGGAGTAATCTACGGGCCCAATAGTCCTGAAGCACTGGCAAGTATGGACGAACTAGTTTCAATTTACTGGAGGCGGGGGCTCTGGGCACAAGCTGAAGCGCTTCATTCCAAATTATTGGAGGCAAGGAAATCCACACTTGGAGAAGATCATCCCGATTGTTTTGCCACCGCACTCGATCTGGCCACGCATTACCTAAGTCAATGCCGATGGCGGGAAGCGTCATTGTTGTTCAAGGGGGTGCTATCAGTAAAAAGCCAAGACCGGGAATATGAAGATGACCGAGAGATTGCAGATATTGTATGTATGCATCATACCAAGCTTGTTTATAAACTGATTGGTGCTCCACTCGTTATAGCAACACCAATTAGATTTGACGCTCTTGGCTTTATCTCTTGACGTATTTGTTATATCTCCGACAGTGGTTAGTCAGTTATCTAATCATAAAGCTAATATCGAGGTGAAACCTATTAATTTTATAGCCGATGGAAGCGGTGGTTGCTCATTTCACAGGAAGAGCGGGCCTGAAAGACTACTCCTCCCAACTGGAAGGAATTCCAGATCTGCCAAACGCACCGATAGATGGGGGCGGCTTCTCCAACATCTATCGGGTCACGCTTCCGGATGGCGGCGAGCTGGCGGTAAAATGTCTGAAAAGCGCTCACGGGGAGTACAAGCAAGTCAAGGTCCGTAAAGCGATGCGGTGACACAAACTTTCTCAAACAGCTATTCATAGCAAACAATACGAGAGCTGAACACCTGGTCACAACTGCGACACGAGAGTATTGCAGCGCTGCTCGGGCTCGCCTTGTTTCGAGGTCAACTGGCAATGGTGTCAACCTGGAACAAACGGGGGAACGTGATGAAATATATTGAGGAAAAGCCCGATCTGGACCGTTATGCTCTGGTAAATATTGCTATGGTTCGACTCAATAGGTTGATATCTTGACACTCGCACACAGTGCAGCCAGGTGATAAACTCCGTGGTGTACCTGCACAACCTAGAGGTGGTGAGCTGAAATTCGCTGGTATCAAATTCACCTTTTTCTAAGCGAGACCTTGAAAAGATCCATGGAGATTTGAAGGGGGTACGTATTATTAGACATGGATACCTACTGCACCACCAACTGTGTTCCTTTCCAGGCTAATATTCTCGTGTCTGATGATGGTGCGCTCCAGCTGACCGATTTTGGACTTACTATCATGCACGACGCAACGATCCAATTTTCGAAAAGCGAGGATCGAGTGGGTGGTACACTCAGGTGGATGGTACGTATCCCCAACGAAACGCACACTATTATTCTCATTAGTTCCGTAAAGGCGCCGGAACTTGTCTTCGGAGTGGGACCGGATGAAAATTCAGCTGGGCAGGCTAGCCGGTCTCTAAGTGAGACACTGACGAGGGTCAAGGAGAGCGAGAATAGCACTGAGGCGGTGAAGTTGTGTAGGGAAACGGACGTATATGCGCTCGGGATGGTGAGTATTGGGGCTTGTGTTATCGTAGAATTTTTGTTGACCAAAACTCACAGACAATGCTCGTGAGAAACCTTCTTGAATCAATGTCCGCAAAGCGCAATAACATGTAAACCAGGAGCTATTAACTGGCAAGCCGCCATTTAGAGAAATCGATAAAGAAACTGCAGTCATCCTTGCACTCGGCCAAGGGAAGCGACCGCGCCGCCCAAAGCATATTTTGGATCGATCGCCCAGAGGAGCGCCGTTCTGGGACATATTACAGAAGTGCTGGGCGCAAGTGCCAACGGACAGGCCAACTGCGAGCCATGTGGAAGCCCTTGTGAGATTTTCTGAAGCCAAATGAGCATAATAGTGTTGAACATACTTACCTGACAACCCACAGATGTTACAACTCGATACCTATTAAGTGGCAAAGCGATGGCTACTTTCGCATATCGGATGCCTGTGCTTAAACTAGCGAGAAAAATCATAACTTATCCCGCTCGCAATCATCAGCAGTGGTGAAGTGTTTTTATGTATGGAGTATTTTATCGAGTTAGCGCGATATTTACGGATTGAAAATAACGTGGAGATACACCCAGCGAACGAAGTTGGAGGAGAGGTTATCAAAAGCGACCAGCGAAATATCAAAACAGTAATTTGACCCAATATCCTCGTTCTCGCGGGTGTTTTGCTTGGAATGCTCTACCTCTGCCTCACCGAAGTTAGACCCTGAATCGTTGCCTAACTTTCGGTACCGCGCCCCTATGATGACGTCTCGACCATGTCCTGGCGCGACTATTCGTTCTCAGCGAATGGCCGAGCTAGACGATGACGAAAATAGCGACTCTTTTTCTGAAAACAGTCTGCGCCTATTAATAACCTAATCTGGCGTTCCAGGTATCACAAGCTACTCAGCTCGATCCGCTATTCTGGGTCTGCTAAACGCGATTTTGCCATGAAGGAGCTGCGCGAAACCGTATGTAATTCTATTATAACGACAGAAAGGGACGATGCCGGCCCTCTCGCTTCTACCAACACGCATGTTGCAGTCCGGGATGTAGCACATGCGCGCGAGGCGAGTGCCAAGACTGTGGCTACCTTGCCACCTAAGACGTCCAAAGGCACCGCCTTCGTCTACACCACCGAACACAGAATATAATACAGAGTTTAACTTTATAGAAGCGGTAGGCTTTAAATCACCGATTTGGACCACCTTGCTTGCTCGACGGAGCTTTTCTTCTCAGCCTTCATGGGCACCTGGACGCCTGGACATATTGCATGCACTTATTCCGAGCAACCGATAGAACTTCATTCTAAATCTAAAAAGTAACAAAACCCGGAACTGACATCTCCAAGCGACCCACCTCGCTCTAGACTTTCCGAACGATCTCTGGTCCTAGCCACTACACCATATAGCCCACTACCGATGCTGGCCCTCGATCCTGCCGAAGCAGCATGCCAGAGCCACTGACCTAGTCTCATGGCCTACTCGAGAACCTGATTGAGCTTCAACTTGAAGTGCGCATGCGGACGGACACGGTATCTGGATTTGGGATAGGAAGCTGGCGTATTCGCCCTCGCGCCTCAGTACGTCGGACCTAGGCGAGCTTCATAGCCCATTTGAGTTGCCTATTGAAGACTGTGGCCTGCGCGGGGCCCCGACCGGCGAGGAGGGATAGACTAGATCTCCAGTACTAGAGCCGTTAGAGTAGGTAGTGACATGGATGAGAAGGACATGCCTGTGCTAGCTACGCTGATTGATGAGTGGTTTGGGACCGCAGTTTATACAAGCAGCGGAGTTTTGGGATGTAAGAGACACAGATATGGGAGGGGAGTAAGGTGTTTCTTTTTCCTAAGTGGGTAGTATAGTTTGGTACGGCTGGTAGAAGTTTGAGCATAGACAACTCCGAGATTGGTTGTATGCGTCAATGTTAAGATTTTATCTGTATTATTGGGTTCCTACTATCGGAATAAGTAGAATGTGATAAAAGAAATGAACAGTACTTACGATGTATCCCGTACATGAGTGAGTCACGCGGGGCTCTATAGGAGGGTGGCGACCGTCGGCTCGTCGTTCCGGTTTAGGTTCCCCATCGCATCTTGAAACTTGTTGTCCTCCCTTCCTCCCTTCCTCACCATCACTCACGCTATATCCAGCACCCCTATCCTACTTCTCAGGCTCTTTGTCCTCGAAAGCCAAATATCCGGCTTGTTTAAACTTGCGACGAATTATGTGTCAAGCGGTGGGAACTAGCATGATTAATTGAGCACGTTATACGGTGACTAAGAGAGTGTTAGGCGCCCTTCCATTTTGAGCACCTTCGTCAGTGCTCTGGGAACCTTGGTCCTTACAAGGTTGGGCGCTAATGAGTGGCAACCAAGCTCACCCTAATTCGCCAATATGACGAGATGCATTGGCGGCTACCGCCACTACAGGATCGAAGCGCACACCCTTCTACATTCGCCCACACAAGTGCAGTTTGAATTCTGAAGGGGGTCTCTCTTTACCTGCCAATGGATCCCGAGACAGCAGACCGTGGGTACTTTCAGGCGTGCTGTATCATTGAATATGCGCGGCTAATGATACGTTGACCTACCAAAGGTCTTTTAGATGTCCTTCTTCCACCAGCATCTTCACCATTGTTTACTGGACGCACAGAAGAACTAGGGCTTATGAATAAGTTCTTTCGTGAAAATCCTAACGGTGAACTTGTCCTTCAAGGAGTTGCCGGGTCGGGGAAGACTCAGCTTGCTCTGATGTTTGCCGAGGTGACAACACTTCATAGGTATATTGCCCATGTTTAATGCTGCGGGGAGAAACGAAGCTAATAAATTTGAAAAGCCGGATCTTTTATGCGGATCCTACCTCGATTGCGCATGCTTTCCCAGAATTCCAGTATTCGTCCGATCAGACAAACCTTGTGAAGCGTTTGGACCGACTGAGGATTCGTTCCCTTCCAACTGGCCAGAATGCGCCCAACGCCCTAGCCGACTCATTTTGTTCAGTTGGCCTTATCATCTTCGACCATTTCGGAATATCGGGTTCTCATGTGGATGGTTACTGTTTCTTTTTCCAGAAACATATAACCGAGATATTTGGTTTTGAATATCTTTCAGCCATCCACATTCGAGGCACGGATGAATCAATCGTAGCCAACCAACCAGACTCAAGGGGACCATTGTGGGATTTGGCGCAAGGTGTATCCTATAGCGGGTATGGAGGACGGCTGCAGGAGAGAGCAGGGAGGCATATGACCCGGACGGTACCCACCGGTACACTATCGTGGACGTCCCAGCGAGCTTTACCTTCGAAGTTCCCGGAACGGTTATACACGCGCCTTGTGCCACGACTGGGTTTCGAATTGCATGCCGCGCCGCCCGGTTTGAGACTTGAGGAGGCGGCGTGCCTTTTGGTCAAGTCTGCATGCTTACGCGGTAGAAACGCTTCAATCGGGGAGAGGAAGGTTGCGTATGACATAGTTAAGGTATGTAAGTGTGTGAGAGTACTTCTGACACTAACACGTCTTAACAGTATTTCGGTTGCTTGCCTGGAGTAATAGTTCAGGTCGGAATGGTCGCCCGAAACTCAGGGTTAACACTTGAATCATATTGGTCGAAGCTTCATAAACAACCTCAACGATGGATTGAAAAAATCATCCCTCCTTTGGACACACTCTTCTTATCTCATACTAGGACATACTCTAACTCGACTCGTGCGCTATTGCGGCTTCAAGGATTCCTATCATCTCCTCCCGAGTTATTGGGCAATGTTCTTGAACGGGCGCTTACTGGTCTCACAGACTACCAACCGCTGACGCCATCCGAAGTAAAAATGAGAGAGGACAAAGATAAAGCCAATGACCTAATGGCCATGCTGATCCCCATACACGAGGAGTCTGTCACGCGGATTCAAGCCTTTACCAATGCAATGAGCGAAATCGAACAAGGCATTATGCTTATATCTGGAGACAAGCACGAAGGATGGCGCCATTGTGTTTACACTTGGTCAAGAACTAGCATATCTGAGCAGCCTTTTACTGCGGAGGCGGCTGCATATCTACTTGCTGCCTCGATTGGAGCTGAACCCAGCGATATCAGGCCAAAGCTGGAGCCACTGGTTAGCAACATGTTGATGAGCTACCCTGACGTGTGCAAGCATCACTACCTTAGATTTTCTCTTGTCTATGAAGCATGTGGCCGATGGGATGAAGCGATACACCTGCAACAGTGTATGGTAGAAGAATGGGAGCAGCAGCTAGGTCGAATCCACCCTAGTACCGTATTTGCCATAAGGAGTCTGGCCAAAACACACTATAGGCGTGGTCGTTGGAAGGAGGCGAAGGAGCTCCAATCCGGGCTACTCGCTCATCAAAGGGAGGTACTTGGCGAGACTCACCTCGATACATTGTCTACGATGCATGACCTAGCGTTGACGCAATCTGGCCTGGCTCGATGGGAGGATGCTGAGCGTCTACTGGAGCATATATACCAAAACAGGGAACAGAGGCTAGGCGAGTCGCATTCTGACACTCTGTCAGCAATGTACACCTTGGCTACGATCTATTCCTCACAGGGACGGTGGCAAGACTCTCAGGACCTGCACCAGCGAGTGCTACGAGTGAGGCGAGAAATTCTCGGAGAGCAACATGCGGATACGTTATCAAGCAAGCATATGCTAGCAACGAAGTCTCCGGAGACGAACCAGATGGCACATGATGCCGAAGTATTGAACGGTCAAGTTCTGGAGGCAAGGAAAGAAGTTCTTGGGCCCACGCATCCGGACACGCTAGCGAGTTTGTTTGCACTCGCCAAGGTCTACAAGGAGCAAGGTCGATGGCAGGAAGCAGTTCGGTCGGCTGCGGACGTCTTGGTGACACAGAGGGCGGTGCTTAGCCGAGACCACATCGACACCAATCAGACCATGTATACATTGGCATCCTGGCACTCGGAGCACGACAGCTTATCCGACGCATTGATCCTATATGAAGAATTATTTGAGTCTCGAAAGGCAATATACGGGGATCATAACCCTGAAACACTAGCAATCATGGGCGAACTGGTATCAATGTTCTGGAATCAAGAATTGTGGGCACAGGCTGAAAGTCTCAACCTCGAACTACTGGAGGCGAGGAAGTCCACACTCGGAGACGACCATCCAGTTTATCTTTCCACTGTACTCGATCTCACAACACACTACTTGAATCAATGCCGATGGCGAGAAGCATCACTGCTACTCAAAGAGGTGTTGTCAATCAAGAGGAGCAACCAGGAACTTGAAGACGACCGAGAGGTTACAAATATAGTATGTATGCGCTGTGCCGAGCTCGTTGCTAAACTAACCGGTGCTTCGTTCAATACAGCAACAGCAATTAGATTTAATACATTATGCTTTGTCTTGCGACGCATTCATTATCTCTCCAGCAGTAGTGAGTTGCTCGTTGAAACCTAGGAATATTGCTAAGACAAGATCCGTCACATTGGTAGCCAATTGAATCGGTGGTCGCTCATTTCACGGGAAGAGCAGGTCTAAAAGACTACTCCTCTCAGCTAGAAGAAGCTCTAGATTTGCCCAGCAGACCAATAGCCTGGGGCGGTTTCGCTGAGATCTACCATGTAAGACTTCGAGATGACAGCGAGCTAGCGGTAAAGCGTCTCAAAAGCGCTGTTGGAGAGCATAAGCCGGTCAAGGTCTGTAAGCCGATGTTTTGACACAAGCTTTGACACGATCGTATTCATAGCAAACGATACGGGAGCTGAGCGCGTGGTCGCAGCTCCGACACAGAAGTATTGCGGCACTGCTGGGAATCGCCGTATTCCGTGGCCAACTAGCCATGGTGTCGCCTTGGAATAAGCAGGGCAATGCGATAAAGTACATAGAAGAGAAACCCGAATTGGACCGCTACTCTCTGGTGAGGATCATTGCGCGTTGCTCTGATAAACCGATGTCTTGACACGTACCTACAGTGCGCCCAGGTGGTAAATGCGGTGGTGTACCTCCACAACCTAGACGTGGTGAGCTGAAAACAAGCTAAACGGAACCCATGCTATTCCTAACCAAGATCTTACCAAGATTCACGGCGATCTGAAAGGGGTACGTGCTGGTGGACATGGAGGTGTACTGCACCGCCAACAATTTCTTTGCTTCAGGCCAACATTCTCGTGGCCGACGATGATACACTCCAACTGACAGATTTCGGACTTACCATCATGCATGATGCGATGGTTAAGTTCTCGAAAAGCGAGGATCGAGTAGGTGGTACACTGAGGTGGATGGTACGAGGTCTCAACTTCATGCATCATTATTCTCACCCGAATCTATAAAAGGCCCCAGAACTTTTGTTTGGGGCGGAAACAGACGGTAACTCGGTGGAGCGAGGTAGCCGGTCACTAAGCGAGACACTGACGAGTGTTAGGGAAAGCGAGGAAGGCACTGATATGGCGAGGTTATGCAAAGAAACAGACGTATATGCGCTCGGAATGGTGAGTATTCAGGGTCGTATTACTTGAAAATATCTATTAACCCAGTTTCGTAGACGATGCTGGTAAGATAGACCTCCGAATAAGTGCTCGAGGACATCATAATAAACCTGTGGGCCAGGAACTATTGACTGGCAAACATCCGTTCAAGGAGATCGAAAGGGACACGGCGGTCATTCTTGCACTTGGCCAAGGAAAGCGACCGCGCCGCCCGACAAAGGCTTTGGACAAGTCACCCAAGGGAGCGCCGTTCTGGAATATCGTAGAAAAATGCTGGACACAGACACCTGCTGATAGGCTAACCGCGAACCATGTGGAGGAGCTAGTGAGTTTATTTTCAAGTCAAAGAGTGTATCAGCGCTGAATATATCTGAAATAATATAGATGCTACGACTTGATACCTATGAGGCGGCAAGAGAATGACGAGTTTCCGTTGTCAAATGTTTAGTGATTACACCACTGGGAATACCAAACGCGTGACCAGCATCCCGGACTGCGAGAACGCCTTTGCTGGGGACCGTTGTAGTCAGTCAGCGGAAAACTGGGGGTGGGAGGTGGGACAGAAATGAGAGCCCGCCGGTGGGGAGAAAATGAACGACGAAGTTGTAGCGAGAAATAAGCGGAGTGGTCAGCGCCGGAGATGAGTTGAAGAAAGGGACGACCTAAGCACCAGGCTACTCTCCGACTCAGTACCACATCACGGCCCCCGTCCGATTTTAACCCCCTGTATACTTGTGGATTGTCTATATAGATTGAGCATGTTGTTGTGTTACAGTAAGATCCCCTCGGCGTGTGGAGCTAGTCGGGTGTTCAACATGAGGTTAGGCGCGAGCTTTCGGCCTAATTTGCTAAGTATTCGCTATTGGTCCTAGTAGCGTCCGGTAGGGGTTAATAAAGTTTGTTCAGTTAATATTGTGCGATGTGCCTTATCGTAAATATTCGCTTTTACTCTCACAATTCAGGACGTTATCACTAGGGTCTATTCCACAGACGACACATCTAACTAACACATTGGGTATACAGGACAGGATCTACGAGCCAAGCTATCTACGCGTTAGATCGCCACATTCTCTACCACGTGTATAAACGTGCAAACCACTTAGGCAGACTGGGAAGGAGCGGGGTGAACCTGCGAATGCGAGTGGGGTCCTGGAGTGAACGTGGAACGAACACCGGAGAACGACTGCGAAGCTCCCTTGTGGCCAAAGGCTCCATTGTGGCCAGACGGATGAGGAGCTCCAGTGTGCGCAGGGTGACTGTGGCTGTGGCTGAAGCTGGGGTGAGCGCTTCCAGTGGCGCGAGCCTTGAACGAGTGGGGTACCGCTGAGCCGGAGGCGTGGGGGAAACCCGAGTGGAGAGGCGCAGAGCCCGTGGGTTTGGGAGGCTCGCCGCTGAACGAGTGAGGGTGCGGGTGTGCCGAGCCGGAGAAGGGAGCCGGGGCCGATCCGTTGAAGGCGGCGAACGCACCAGGGGCGGGAGAGCCGCTGGGCTTGGGTGGCATCCCAGTGAAGGATGGGCGCACACCTGAGAACGAGTACGAGGGGTGGCTGAAAGAGCGTGGACCACCGGTGGGTACTGGGTGGCTTCCGCTAAGAACTGGCAGCTCTGAGGGGGCAGGCGCGGCGCTGGAAAGAGCCCTGGGCGGGAAGGGGCGAGGGATCATCGATCCAGTAGGGATGGGCCCACCAGAAAGAGCTGATGGAGTGCCCGACGGGGGAAGAAAGGTGAAGGAGGGCCTCACACCAGAGAACGAAGGGGGAGCGCCGCTGTGGACTGGGTGGCTTCCGCTAAAGACGGGGGACCCGAAAGGAGGCGAAGCCGCCGCGCTGGACGCTTGGCGCACTTTCAATGAGTGGGGTGCTGAAGAACCAGTGGGGTGCGGTGGGGCGGGATGGAACGGAGCAGCCGAGTGCACTGGAGCAGACCCAGTAGGCTTGGGAGGGAGGCTACTGAACGAGTGGGGGACACCCGAATGAGAGGGCTTCACCGAAGCCTGTGTCGAGTGGTTAGCGCAAGTACGCGTCTTGCACAAGGGGTAAGACTCACAGGAGCTCCTGCAACGAGCCCAACAAAGGCAGCCAGGATAGCGAATGCTTTGGTTTGCATCTTAAGTGAATGTGAGTGATGAAGAAGCCAGAAGTGAGAAGGAACTGTGAGTTTTGCTGAAAGAAGAGAGCTGGAAGACTATTTTGTTGGGATTCAGTGGCACCAGGCTGCTTTTATATTCGCGTGAGGCTTCAGCTTATAATAATTATAGAAGTCTATATAAATAAGTTTGTTGACTCCGCAGCATGCGGGGCAGATGTATGCGTCAACCATATTTCGTCAAACTCATTGGAAGGCTAAGGTAAATTAGTAGCCCCAGACAGTTTGGATAGGATTTCCGATGCAAAGAGATTTATTTAGACCCGCAGTGGAAGGAACCACACCACCAAGATACGCGCTAATCAAATATATGAAAGAAGTGTGGCTAGACACATGTCATTGCGACAAGAACCAACGAGGGCGCAAATGTAGGAAGCTTATATTTCTGATAGCGCCTCTTATGTATAAGACTCGGCGTTCCACCGTTAATTATCGTTGTGTTAACAACGCGGGATGGAGGTTAATTGCGCTATCCTTGTTGCGCGTAACGTGAAGAGGTCCGATATGGCATAAATTAAGTCATTGGATAGACGCGTGGTTACAAGTGAAGTGGTTTCCTTGCGAGAGGCAACACTAGGGACTAGAACGATGGTACCCCAGTTTTGAGAATATTAGAGAGTCTCCACTTTCCTGGCTGGTACTAGTCAGGACCATACACGTGACTTCCCCCCTTGCTCGTCCAAGTACACCACCAGGTGGCTTTTACCCTCAGTCCTCATTGGCCACTTAATAATTTGTATGCATTCCCCATGACCGAATACGCTCCGTTTAAAATCTAATAAGTTATAAAATTTCCAGTCTACATCTTCAAGCAATCTCATCCCGCTCCAGACTTTCCGCACGATCCCTAGTCCCAACCGCTACACGAGCTTAGTTTGTCCCCGACGCTAGTCCTCCTCCTCCAGCCGAAGTAGCGCGTTGGGCATCTCAGAGTCGCCGACTTATTCCCATAAGCTACTTGAGAACCTGTGCGAGCCCCAACTTGACGGGCGCATGCTAACGGACGGGTGTCCAAACTCGGGATAGGAAACCGGCGTCCTCGCCCCTGCGCCCCGTACGTCGGATTTAGGCAAATTTCCCAGTTCGCTCAAATCGTCTATCGAAGACTGTGGCTCATGCGGGTCACCGGCGGAACGTTGACCGTCAAAGGCGGGGCAGACTGGGTTGTTGGGCTGTCGATGGGAGATGTGGACGAGAGGGATACGCCTGTGCTAGTTACACCGGTCGATGAGTGGTATATGCTGTAGTTTACGCTAGTAAAGGAGTTCGAGGATGGGGAAGATGATGGGGTGGGATAATGGAGCGTTTCTTCTTTGTGAGAGCGAGATACGCGCGATTTGGTGGTGCGTGTATGGATATGGGTGGTGGGAGATTGAGTATGGGCGATTCCGAGAGTGATTATGTGTATCTATATTTTTCTTTTTCATCTATATCATCGAGTTCCTGGTGTCAGAATAGATTGGAATTAGCGATAAAATGGACCCATAATGTATATCTTACATGAGTCATGCACGGGTCTCCGGGAGGGTGACAACCGTCGGCTCGTCGTTCAAGTTCAGGTTCTCCATCGCATCTTCGAACTTGCTATCCCCTCCCTCTTCGTCATCGCTCGTATCGTTTCCCTCTTCCTCAAGAGCACTCCCCTCGTCCTCCTCGGGTTCATCATCTTCAAAATCCAACTATGCAGCTCATTTAGACCTACATCCTTAAACAAGATGTCGATATAAACACATACCGGGTCGAATATAACTCGAATGATCAAGCTACAGCTTGGGCACGTCGCGACATCCTCATAATTCGCCAACTGTTGCCTTGAAATCTCGAACCTATCGCCACATGGGCATGGGTAATGGAAGACACCTTTGGCTTCGTCCCAGGTCATGTCTTCAATTTCAACTTCGTCGTAATAAGATATGCCCATCCTGTTTGATGTGGGTGAGAGTGGGCGTGTGAGAGGTGGGGGACGGTAGAGGAGAAGATGAGGGGTAAATTGTATTTGAAATTATGGCACCTGACCTTGTGAGTGGTTGTTTGTGTCGGGACCCGACTTGCACCACAATCTTGTTCAACTTGTTCGCGACTCGCAAGGATTCCTTGCACTGATATGTGACGAGAGAATTATCCATATTTCTGGACATGCCTATTCCTGCACTCGTCGATTCCTCATGAGCGTCGGTGATTCGTCTCATTTCTAGAATATTTCCTCCTGTAGAACTGCTTCTTGGTGGATCGGCGTTGACCTTCAATACTCGATTCCCTCCGCTCTCGAAGCCCAGAGATACGATGTGGGGCGGTTCTACTGGAGGCCTCCCTTCCTTGTCATTCCTGTCTTCCCTGAGAGCCTAACAATCTCATTGCTTGCGTACTACGATGAAAGTTTTGGCTTGCAGCTCGGGACGAATCTGCTCATGCTTGGATTTGAATCACAAGTCTTGCGTCATGCTCGGTCGGATTCTTGCTCCAGTCCTTGTAGTTTTGGGGCAGTATTGTCTAGGGGCTCCTCCTTTATCCAATAAGAGACGTGACTGGGCTCGCACAAGAGCGACTCTCGTATAAAGGTAACAAATTTCCTCACGGGAACGCATGTGAGAAACTCCGCACTTGGAGACAATCATCCTACTAGTCTCACCGGCGCACTCGATCTTGCCTCGCACTACCTGGGTCAGTGCCGATGGTGGGGGGCATCTCTGCTATTCAAAAAAGTGCTTTCAATCAGAAGGCAAGACCAGGAATTCGAGGACGACCGAGACATTGTGGCTATTGTACGTACAAGGCATACCAGGCGAGTCTGCGAACTAATTTGTAGTATGTTTAATATAGCAACGGCAATTACATTTAACGGTCCTAGCTTTGTCTCTCGATGTGTTCCACATAAATCCGGTGGTAGTGAGTCGCTCGTTAGGACTTAGAGTTATTACTAAGAGGCTGTATATTAATTTGCAGCCAATTGAATCCGTGGTTGCTGATTTCACGGGAAGGGCAGGTCTAAGAGACTACTCTTCCCAGCTAGAAGAAGTGCCATACCTGCCAACCGCACCGATCGCTTGGGGTGGCTTCTCCAACATCTATCGAGTCACGGTCCGAGACATAGCGAGCTCGCAGTCAAGTGTCTGAGGAGCGCTCACGGAGAGTACAAGCAAGTCAAGGTTCGCAGTGTGATATCATAGTGCTGGCTTTCCCACATTTTTATTCATAGCAAACGATACAGGAGCTAAGTACCCGGTCGCAGCTCCAACATAGAAGTATTGTAGTGCTGCTCGGACTCGCCTTGTTTCAGGGCCAACTGGCAATGGTGTCAGCTTGGAACAAGCAGGTTAACGTGATGAAGTATATGGAAGTGAATCCCGATCAAGATCGTTACGCTCTGGTGAGGATCATCGCGATTCGACCTAATAGACCAATATTTTGAACCCGCCTACAGTGCACTCAGGTAGTAAACGCGGTGGTGTACTTACACAACCTAGACGTGGTGAGCTGAAAATAATTTGAACCGAATCTATGTTACTTCTAATTAGTTCCATACTAAGATTCATGGCGACTTGAAAGGGGTACGGGTTCGCGGGTACGGAGGTGAACCACACCGCTGACTATCTACCTTTCTTAGGCCAACATCCTCGTGTCCGACCACGGTGCGCTCCAGCTGGCAGATTTCAGACTTACCATTATGCACGACGCGACGATCCAGTTCTCGAAAAGCGAGGGCCAGGTGGGTAGTACACTCAGGTGGATGGTATGCAGCCCATATCCCACGTATCGCGTTGTTCTTATCTAGCGCTCCAAAAGGCTCCGGAACTCGTTTTCGGGGTGGAAACGGGTAACCCCACGGAGCGAGTTAGCCGGTCTTTGAGTGAGACGCTGACGAAGGTCAAAGAGAGCGAAAATGGCACCGAAATGGTGAAGTTATGCAAAGAAACGGACATATATGCGCTTGGAATGGTGAGTATTGAGATTCATGACACTTAAAAACTCTTATTGACCTAGTCTCGTAGACGTTGTTGGTGAGAAATTGCTCTGAATTAGTACCCGTAGAAAGGGTAATAAACTTGCAAACTAGGAGCTGTTGACCGGCAAACATCCATTCAGGGAGCTCGACAAGGACACTGCGGTGATTCTTGCACTTGGTCAAGGGAAGCGACCACGCCATCCGAAGAAGATTTTGGATCAGTCACCTCGGGGAGCGCCGTTCTGGGACATCTTACAGAAGTGCTGGGCGCAAACAGCTGCTGATAGGCCAACTGCAAACCAAGTGCAAGTAATTGTGGGTTTAACTGAAGTTGGTAAGTTGTGCCGGCACTGATTATACCTGAACTATTACAGATGCTAAAGCTTGACACTCATTAAGCGATAGGGGGATGACTAGCTTTAGTTATCGAGTATTTTGCTTTTATACGCACCACGATACTAAAAATATATCACCCGGTCTACCTATAATTCGCGGCATTTGTGAGTTGTCTATTATGTTGGGCATCTTGTCGCGCCGGGACACCCCTCGCGCAGTTAAGATAACGCGATTTATCCTCGACAATCGGGTGTTTGAACTTCCCTCGTCACTCCAGCGACTCGAATCATCGGTTCACATGCTCCCGACTCTGAGATCTTCAGTCTCGTAGGAGGTGTTGTTCAAATATTATGGGTTTAAGCATCGTATGATGCACGCTCTTTAACAACCCTACGTGCAAGGGGTGGAGATGCCACCCACAAGAAGGGGTCTATTCTTACATGGGGGGTTATGATACTCAAACAGTGACAGACTATGCTGTAAGTAGATTTTGTAGTGGCATCCCTTGGTATAGCCTTGTATTGAGGTGATCTGCTGGTTGACCCTAGATACTTGTCGCATCGCAACTTCGGATCTTGCTCAAACTGCAATCCTTGCATTTAGGGGACTATATGACTGAATTTGGAGCGATATGGGATCACTGTTGGAACTATACTGAACACTACGGCGTGCAGGCTTTATTCCCCATGGAGCGGGCTATGACACAACGGTCTGAATTTAGCCGCAATACAAGCTAATGTACACGAATCACCCATCAACCCCAAATCCCCCCCCCCCCCCAGAGCTATGGACCACATGCTGCCTAGCTTGTGTCTGTCAATATGCCGCCCCGGCTGAGGTAGCAGAGAGGCGCGCGGCGTCTATTATGGCGTCTATGTTTTGGGTAGTTTTGTGTTGAAGCGCGCTTCCAACGACCAAAATAAAGTGAGGAGTCCGACGCCTTACGAGCGACGTGGGTGGTGAAGTTGCCAAAAGTGGTTATAGAACGGTCACGTGTTTAACTTGAGGGGCGGCTTTAGTTGGAGACGCGAACCGTGTTTGTCCTTGACGATCTACTTGTTATTCGGTATCTACTGGCCCTCACATCATCTCAAATTCTTGACATAAATTGTAGAACGGTGATAGGGAATTGAGCGTCTATCTATAAGGCCTGACATGAGGATCGAGGAACTGGTAATAGAGGGTGAGTGCACAGGATATCCCTTTGAAGGTGGCTAGATCATGTTCGTCTAGGCTTCAAATCCTACCCAGCTCGAACCACAATTACTGGTTGGGATCCCTCTTTCAACGCCATTACTGGATTGAACGGAACGGGCAAATCTAACATTCTTGACGCTATCTCCTTCGTGCTCGGACTGACCGACTATAAGGAGGTAAGTGTGGTCTTTGTGAGCGTTGAGAATTTGAGCTTATCAGTCCTTTCCCTACTTCTTCTGTCGATGTTTGGTAGCTGAGGGCTGCGAACCAACAAGAGCTCATCTACAAGAAGGGGGCTGCTGGGATCACGAAAGCCAGTGTCACGATTGTGTTCGACAACTCCGATGCGTCGTCTAGCCCTCCAGGAATGCAACATTTCAATCAAATCACTGTCACTCGGCAGGTGAAGCTTGCCGTATGATGTCTATATTTCTTCAACTGAGGCTAATGTTCGATAATAGATTGCCATTCCGAATAAATCTAAATACCTAGTTAACGGCCACGTATCGCAGCAGCAACAAGTCCAGACGATATTTCAGTCTGTCCAGCTCAACATCAACAATCCCAACTTCGTGATTCGCCAAGGGAAGATCACGAAGGTAAGTAGTTCGCCTTAATTCTTACATCGTAAACCGTTTTAACCCTATCTGCCAGGTGTTGAATATGGGCCCGCGTGAGATTCTTGGCCTGATTGAGGAGGCATCTGGCACACGTATGTACGAGGAGAAGAAAGAGAAGGCACTTCGGACGATCAGTAAGAAAGAAAAGAAGGTCGAGGATATCACGTCGGTAAGTGTAGATTCCCCTTTTTGTACTTTCTTGTTTCTCACCGGTTGCAGCTTCTTACCGAGGAAATCAATCCCAAACTCGCTAAACTGCGCAAAGAAAAAGAGTCGTACATCGCTTACACGAAGGCGGTAAATGAGTCTGAGCGCCTCGGGCGTATCATGGCCGCATATTCTTATGTTGAGTACTCGGCGCGCATTCAGGATCGTAAAAACGACATCGAGCAAAAGACCCAAGAGAAGGCTGATTGGGAGCGGAGTAAAAAGGACCGTTTGAAAGAGAAGGCGGGGGCCGAAGCCCAGGAGAAGATTGTGACGAAGAAGAGAGACGAGGAGATGCAGAAAGATGGAAAAATACGGGTTTTGGAGGAGGAAATGGGGAAGCATGAGAAGGAAGCGGCTAAGGTGCAGGCTCAGGTCGAGATTGTGGAGGGCGTGATCAAGGAAAACAAGGCGAAGGCGACTGAGGTTCAGGAGGCACTGGATAAGGTAGGCGGTGGTTTTAAATTTCTTACTTCTCGCTCATAACTTTTCTTGCTCTTGTTTCAGATTGAAGAATCGCTAGAGGAAACTCGAACAAGTGTAGCTGAGACCACCGCTGCGTTTACTTCGGCTAAAGAGGCTCACGCAGCCGCACAACTCTCCCTCTCCACCGCCGAAGAACTCCAGCAAACACTGCTCACTGGGCTTTCCTCGGCAGCCAATACGTCGACTGGAGGCTATCTTGGTGGAATTTCTGCAGCCCGTACGCGCGCCGCGGCTGCCGGGACGGAGGCTGAACAAGCCAAAGTACAGCTTGGGATGGCGCAAGGAGAAATCAAGGAGAAGGAGAATCGTGCGAGGAAGATGGAGAGCGAGGGTCAGAAAGGGAAAGAATCCCTAGACAGGGGGAGGAAAGAAATTGCCGAGCTGAATACGAAGCTAGAGCAATGCGGGTGGAGCAGAGAGATGAAGGAAGAAATGGATGGAAAGGTGCGGGCGGCGCGGGAAATGATGAGTAAAGCGAGAGACGTGAGTTGGATCTCGTTTATGGGTATGCTTGTGCTCAAATCTCGTCCTAGGATACCGAGCGAATCCGCAACGGCCTGTCGAACTTGGACTTCTCTTACTCAGATCCCGTCCCCAACTTCGACCGCAGTTCCGTCCTCGGATATGTAGCAAACCTCATCGAGCTTTCCGCAGCGGACGCAGACCAGTGGGGCCTGGCTCTTGAGATATGTGCTGGAGCTAAGCTCTACAACGTCGTCGTGCGAGACGAGAAAGTCGGCTCGCAGCTCCTCAAGAACGGCCAGCTTCGCAAACGTGTAACCCTTATCCCGCTCAACAAAATTTCCCCTCCTCGCGCCCAACGGGACAGAATTGAGGCTGCGAAGAAACTGGCTCCTGGCAAAGTCCATCTCGCACTAGAATTGGTCCGGTACCCGGAGAGCGCAAAGAATGCTCTCCAATACGTTTTCGGCGACACTTTGATCTGTGCAGACGACGAGACGGCCAAGAAGATGACGTTCGATCCCAAAGTCCGTATGCGTAGTGTCACGGCAGCCGGAAGCGTGTACGACCCAAGCGGAACGCTGAGTGGTGGAAGTGCCCCTCCAAGTGGGGGAATTCTTAAGCGCGTGCAGGAGATGAAAGCAGTGGAGGCTAAGGAGCGAGAGGCGAGGACTGCGATGGAACGATTAAGAGCTCAAGAGGAGTCCGTGAAGGGCAAAGCTGAAGCCTGGGAGCGGTTGAATCGCGAGCTCGAACTGAAGACGCATCAGGTTGGCGTTTTGGAGGCCCAAATTGGTGGGAGCGATTCTGCCAGGGTAAGTGATTATTCTACTCGGGTTCGTTGTTGTGCTAACGTGATATCTATCGCAGTTGAATAAGGAGGTGGAAGAGCTGAAGCGAAGTATTGTGCAACTCGAGGCTACTATCGCTAGCGCCAAGGAGAGGAAGAAAGAGGCCGAAACTGAGGCCGCCAAGCTTGAGAAGGACATGAAAGAGTTTGGCCAAAATAAGGAGTCGAAACTCAAAGAACTCAAGGTCAGTTGCCGCGCTCATAATTGCCTCGGTCTGTGGGGACTCACGCTGTGGACCCATTCGTAGGCGGATATCGTGAAGAAGCGATCAGACGTAGCAAAGAAGAGCGCTAAGTTCAAAGAGCTTCAAAAAGAACATCAAGTTGCGCAAATGGAGCTCGGTATGCGTTGCTAAACTGTTCCGTTTTGCCTGCTAAATGCGTATCCGTACAGAACAAATGGAGGCCGACATCCAGAAAGGCACCGAGGAGGTCGCAGCTGCCCAGGCCGCTGTCACGGAGAGCGAAAAGGAGACGAAGGACTTGAAAACCAAACAAGAGAAACTGGAGGTACGTAGGCGATCTAAATACAAACTCTCGATTACTAAATCCACGAATTATTCTTCATTCTCAAATCTATCTGTGTTGGTCTACAGAAAGCGCGTTTGGTTGTCGCACAAAAACTCGAAAATGAAAGGGCTGCGCTCAAAGCGTACCAACAACAACTGGACGAACTCGCGCAAACAATTGCCAACATTTCCCAGCAAATCGCTGACGCAGAGTTGGCTATGAAGGCGACAGAACACGAGATCGCCGGGTTTTCCAAGGAGCGGGCTGGGCTAGAGACCAGGTTGGCGGATCTTGAAAAGCTTAACCCTTGGTTTCCGGACGAAAAGAAGTAAGCAGCCTTCGATATTGTTTTGCACTGGTACGATACTAATTATTGGGTTTTAGAAACTTCAATAAACCGGGTAGCGCTTACGATTTTGGTGCGATGGACATGTTAGCGATTAAGGAGGCTGCGAAGAAAGCGGACGAGCAATCAAAAGGGATGAAGCGAAAGGTCAATTCGAAGGTCATGAACATGATTGAGGGGTACGTTCTTTATTATCACCGAATATCTGATATCTAACCGCAATGGATGTATTGCAGTGTGGAGAAAAAGGACAAAGAGCTTCAAGAGCGAATCGCCATGGTCCAAAAGGACAAACTCAAAATCGAGAGCACTATCCAAGAGCTTGATAGGGAGAAGATGGCCGCATTGAATACGACCTGGACCAAAGTAAACGAGTGAGTATTTGCCCTACCTGACGCCCGGTTCTTCCGAATACCCAGGCTTTCCGAAACACGCGTTCTGATCTCCACCTCACTCTAGACAATTCGGCCAAATCTTCGCAGAATTGCTCCCGAGTAATTTCGCCAAACTTCAACCTCCTGAAGGAAAGGAATTGGCCGACGGATTAGAGGTTAAAGTTCGCCTTGGCCAAGTGTGGAAGCAAAGCTTGACGGAGCTCAGTGGTGGGCAACGGTGAGTTTCAAGGTTCCGACTCAGCCAATATTTCGCTAACCCCTCGGCTTTTTAGCTCGCTCATTGCGCTATCTCTTATTATGGCCTTGCTACAATTCAAACCAGCGCCGATGTATATTCTCGACGAGATCGACGCAGCACTCGATTTGTCGCACACTCAACATATTGGAACGCTCTTCCGAAACCGATTCCGGGGCAGCCAGTTTATCGTCGTCAGTTTGAAAGAGGGGTTGTTCACGAACGCAAACGTCCTGTTCAGGACACGGTTTAGAGACAACACAAGCGTTGTCGAGGTAAGCTGGCGAACTCATTCCAATCATGCTCAAGCTCCAGCTGACTCGATTTGCTACAGCGAACGGCACAGAGGTCAACATCTGCTATGTATAACGGTCAAGCAGATGCAAATGGCTCCGGGCGAGCACAAAATGGGAGGGCAAGAGGACAGTCTGCCAGGACGGTAGCCGGGCAAGCGTGAGGTTTTGTTGTATTTGGATGGATCTCGATTCCGTTGGTTGCTTAAATTATGTACTCGTTCGTTGGGGCTTGAAAGTATTCGATTTTTGTAACGCATACGTTGACAGTTATTGCTTTTATTCGACTTATCATTGCTGGAGGTTTCCTGTGCATTGTTCTCTTCATTGAGCTTACTGATGGGCGTGTGGCTGTGGTGCCTTAAACTGCGATCGTAGCTATTTATGGTAAGCTTCCCAGTGAACACGTGAGAAATAAGAGGAAAGTATAGAGGCGACTTGATTCGACCCTTACTGTGCAATTGAAAAGTGACTCCACACCCGGTGCTGTGCGTATAACAGATACGTAGACACAAGGCTTGCAGATCCCACCAATGCTCTTGACCTCCAATACGCACATCTTGTTCAAGATCGCATGGAATGCTCAAGGTCATGTCTCCCCACAACACTTGTCCCCCTCCATCAGCCTATTTTAGCGGCCGCACCGGAATAACGTGTCAAGTTAATGATTACTTTTTCGATAATCAAAGGAGGCAACACGTAGTCGTACTTCGTGGTCGTAGCGGGACTGGGAAAAGCCAGATTGCGCTGCAATTCGTTCAGACACGACGAAATTAGTGAGTCAGCCCCTGATGCCCAGAACCGAAGTTATCAAACTAATTATTCCGTACATAAGCTTCTCCGATATCATATACGTCGACGCATCCTCTAAAGAGAGCATAGAGGTAGCATACCAATCTTTTGCGGTATCGAAAAACGTTGGATCGACCTGGGACGATGCCGTTAATTGGTTTGTCTCCCATCGCACAAACTGGTTAATCGTCCTAGACGGCGCGGATACGCCCGACCTGGAGCTTCGAAGCCTATTCCCGCCATGCTCTCACGGAAACATTCTCATTACCACTAAACGCAAGGACCTCCCATCACTCTCCGAATGGTCTCGTCTCGATACCCGAGTGTCGAGGATGAGTTCAGACGAGGCAACAAATCTACTTTGGGACACGGCTGGAGTTTCTGTCCAGGGTCTATCCGCCTCTCAAGCTACAGACAGTCGGAGTATTATTGAGGTATTTCTCGGTGCGCATTCGTTTACGTCATTGTACTAAAAAGGCTTTCATAGACTCTACATCATCTTCCAAGTGCAATTGCTCAAGCTGGTGCATACATTCAAGCCCAGCAATGCAGCTTCGCCGAATATCTTGAGCGTTTATTTAATCAAAGCAAAAAGCCCCTCGCTATTTCCCTTCACGAGGGGTCAGAATCCAACCACCTCGAAAGCTCCGAGTGCTTGACTCCTATCGTCGACTTTCGAGACCTTAGCTTCTCCGGAGTAAAGCTTCTCCAGATACTCTCGTTCATGCACCATGATTCTATCGCTGTGACAATCTTTGAACGCGCCGCCCGAGGACTCTCCCGCTATTGCTCGGCTTTACCCCTGACCGATATGGAGGAGCAGGTCAATGATGCGCTTCAACAATTCTTCGCTCTCTTCACGACTGTCAACCAGACTTGGGATCATCAAGCGTTCTGTGACGTCATGAATGAACTACTGGAACGCTCTTTGGTCGAACTCGACCACGAAACCAATATTTATTCGATTTCGCCCCCTTGCCATATGATGGTCCGCGAAATGGTTCAAGATAAGGAGTTTACATGTCGATGCGCAATACGTTTACTCGCTACGTCTATCAACCCACAAACTAGCCCCGAAGAACAACAATTCAGACAGATCGTAATGCCTCACGTCGATCATGCGCTACTCCAAGGCGAAAATATAAATATAAACGACGCAATTCGCTTTTCGTTGGCGTATATCGACTGTGAGCGATGGCCGGAAGTCGAACTACTGCAGACGGAGATATTTGAACTCAACAAGGAGCTACTTGGTGAAAACCATCCGAGCACGATAGAGAGTATGCAGAACCTTGTTGACACTTATACGAAGCAGGGCAAGGAGGAAGCGGGGAGACTTTTAGCATCGTTCCAGTCTAGTTATGACGCGTGGACGCCTCCTGCCAGTAGTGGACTCTCACGAGTGAGTCGTAAAAGTCCTACTCGGGGATCGATGTAATGACCAAACGCTTATTCGTCTTAAGCGCCCAAGAGTTGATCGTCGGAGGATCTCTTTTGGCCTCTTCAAGATCACGACAGACACTGTAAGCACAAACACAATAACGCCTTAACTTGCCCTCTTAACAATCCTATTATTTGTTACAGCCCTTGGATTTGGCCGTGCGATACTTCACGCTAGTAGCAAAACTGCGGGATTATACTGTCGACCTGAAATCAGCGAAAGCATGCTCTTCGCATTATGTCGCCAACGGTGGCCTAGCGTTTGTATACCAAGCCACACTCAAGGACGACACCAAGATCGCGATCAAGAGTCTGAAGAGGCGGACTGAGACTGAAAGGAGCGTAATCAAGGTAAGAATACCGTATCAACATCGTACGCACGGTGTACTAAGGCTACCAACGACCAGCATACTGCGCGCGAGCTTAACGCTTGGTCAAAGCTTTCTCACCCTCACGTTGCGCAATGTCTTGGTATGGCTGTCTTTCAAGACCAGCTGGTTATGATTTCTTCTTGGATGGATCAAGGAAATGTTGTTGAATTTGTCAAACGAGAGCCGGGGGTGGACCGACATGATCTGGCAAGTGTATGCGCGAGCACCGGCTCTGACGTATTTGCTAATACCTTTTGCTTAGAGTCTGCAATTAACAAGCGCAGTGGTATATTTGCATAAATTCAATGTGGTACATGGAGATTTAAAAGGCGTAAGTGCCGCTACACGAACGACGCGCGATCAAAACTGACGCGATTGGTATGCCAATATACTCGTATCGGACGATGGAACGCTCAAATTGGCCGATTTTGGGCTTACGATCGTACAGGACGCGATTCTTGAATTTTCTATTACCGATCTTGGTGGTGGGACATGGAGATGGATGGTGAGCTCACACGGTCGTCAAGTGGGTAAAGGGCATTACTCATCTAGAGAACGAAGGCACCGGAACTCCTTGCTGAATCTGGATGTCGGTCGAAGGAGGCCGATGTTTATGCGTTGGGTATGGTAAGAGCGTTTACTTAAAACTATACACTCGAGGCGAGAGCTGACGAACTTCTCTTTAGACTATCCTCGTAAGACTTTTGAATCAATTGTTGGTTAGCGTGATTTAACAGCATTTTTAGGAGATGTTCACCGGATGTCATCCATTCAAGAACATCCAGAGAGACTCGGCCGTCGTGGCAGCCGTTAGTCAAGGTGCAATTCCGGAGCGTCCGGACGAAATCGCAGCTTACTCGAGGCACGGCGACCTTTTCTGGCGAATCCTGAAAGAGTGCTGGAGGGGCAATCCGGTTGACCGACCGACCGCGAGGCAATTGAAATCGTGGTTCCAGTCCCTCGTGTAGTACGCGCATTGGCTTATAAGTGCGTAGCGAGTAATAACGTTGAGCTAGGGCTGATTAAGATGGACTCATATGAAGGTCTAGAAGCGAATCCTTCGAGGCCTCCTACGCCCCACCTAAACGAGTGGTCTTGGGGAGAGGCGGGAGCGAACGGAATCGGGGAGAACATTAAACTAGTCAACGCATTTGGTATAATGGACACTAACTTGTATGATGTATTGATATCTGACTTACTTCGCATACCTAATGAGCTAAATGACTTGGTGAAGCACCCCAACGAGCCAGTGAACCCTGGATGGTCGCGTGAGCGTAAAATCAAATCGGGCCAATTTGCGTTCGCCGTGCGGGCTCGGCCGGCGGCAGACCCTGGATCAAGGAACGGCTAGCCGGCGGCCTGCTTTCGAGACTCACTTCCCGAATCCACCCACCACCACTTGCCATGCTCGGACTTTTCGCTCACAAATTGACCGTCGGTTTACGGGCTCGTCCAATTCCCTCTCGGGTCATTGGTCCAGTGAGTACCAGGCGATGCTGGACTATTCACCCCGCCGTGATGCGGAGGCAAGGACATATCAACCCGCGTTCCGTGTGTTGGCGACGTCCTCCATCTAAACCTCGCCCTGTCCCGGTCTATCTCGTATCAACTAGTATATAACAGCCCACTGTCTCTGGCAATATGCTCCATCAGCACACAGCTAGTCTCATCCACCTATTCGCTCAACAGCCTCATACAACGACAAGTTCCTTCGTCACTTCTTCAGCTTTACCCACTAGTACAATCATGTCTGCCAGCCACTTTGCGAACGGCGCTTCTGCTCCTCACCGCTACCCACCTCTGCCAAGCAGGCCTCTTACTGGCGTTCCTTACATTAGGAAACACTTTTACGCACCAGAGGTACGCTCACTTGTCTACTACATTGACATTGACATCGAGCTCATATAATTCCGCCCAGGTATTGCCCCTCGTTGGCGTTCTCACCTTTGCTATAGGCATGGGCTTCTACTTCGGATCCGGTGCCGCACGCAAGTAAGTCTCCTCCTTTCCATTTCCTCAACCATCTTCTCACATGTATTCCCGCACTTTAGGAATGACGTGCAATGGCAACCCCGCAGCCAACCCTGGCTCCACACAGCCACTGACAGCACCCACTGGGAAGGTTCAGGAGGAGTTCGCGAGATGCTGCTCTCCGCTGGGAAGCGCGAAGCTGCAGCTGCAGAGGACACCAAGCACACGTCTTAGATTCGAGACTGGAGACTTTTGTATAGATTTAATTCCTTGTATTTGTTCGTAGTTCTGGCTTGCTCTCTTGTACATTAATGCATGCGTTTCAAAGTTCTCGCGTTTGCGGACGTGGTTTAAATCCCAGGGCATGGAAAGAGGGTAAGGAATAGTGGGGCTGGGAAGAGTTTTCAAGGCAGTGGCAACAGCTCCTACAATGACCTCGCTTTCGATCAGGCGGGAATCATTGGAGGGAGGGCCACGTAGATTTACTCTTGGCGTCGATCTACCGAGGCGTCTGGTTCTCATAATTCAAACGAAACTTGGGAATCAGGCAGACTAACCAGGAGCCCGCTGGCGAATTCTACATAATTATGGCCTTATTTAACCGCTACTGAACTCCGACATCTGTGCGACACAGCGAGGATGGAATGCTTTTCGTCAAATCGATTTAAGAGTGGTGGCTGTGTCACTTGGTACTATACAGTAGCAATAATTCAACGACCCAAGAGATTGTTAGGGGCAAGCGGGAAACCTACAATAGTAAAAGAAATCCGGATAAGTTACAAAATGTTTTCTAACTATGGAGAAATTCACTTACCGTGTTATGCAGTTGCACCGTATTGCATTCTTTTTGCGTGTCTCAGCAATAAGATCGCAGAGGACGCAGTCATACCCTCCATTCTCTTTGCCGCCCCCTACGCAGTGTCATCCGTTAGTCCACAATCGTATGCACGGTCTAGTCAGGATGCGAAAACTCACGATGTTCCCTGGTCGGACTTTCTTTAGCCTCTCCCTAACCTCAGTGCTCAGCCCAACGACATCGTCATAGTCTAAAGTAGGATCGATTACGAGTAGCTCCTCGCTCGTGAATGCACGGACGTCGGCTGCTTGACGTTTGAGGTGGTGCATATATTGTCCTATCAATCAAAATGAAGGGGTTGGCGAAGGGCTAGGAAGGTGGAAGTGGCGCTTGCGCGTTACCTTCAATGTCGACCCTGGCGAGCGCCTTTGGGTCTAGTTTACCCAGTTCTGGGATCGCTTTTGCGAGTCGGGCACAAGACATTCCTGGGTTACGAAGCATGTCTAGACCACTGCAGCCCAATTGAGCGCTTGTTCCTCGTTGAGGTTTGTAGATTGAACTTACTTCCGGGGAACTCCATCCCGCTTGACCTCGTACCCAAATGCCTCCCATTTCTATGTTTGAATCTTCCATCAGTTACAAACTTCTAAAATCAACGGAAAAATCAACGGACCTGTGGACTAAGAACGCAATTCTCCAATAACTCGACTGCGCGGTCCATCGCACGTTTTGTCCGTTGGAACTCATTCCAGTGGTCATCGCAGATCACGCCGACCGCTCGAGCTAATATCCAATTATCTCAAATTAGCCTCTCATATATATTCGGATACGAGGGTGTACGAACCTTTAGGAGTGAGTCGCGTGTCGGCGTTATCGCTTCGTATCGACATCCTGTACTCTGCTCGGCTGGTAAACATTCGGTCTTTACAACCAACTAGTCAGTACTTCTCGCTCGCCCGCTGGGAGTTTCGTAACACTCACAAGGCTCCTCTACACCTCTTCCAACAAGATCATCCACCATTACGCCTAAGAATCCGTCCGTCCGACTGAGTACCAGCTGGTTTTCTATTCTTGGCGCCCTATCTGGTTCTAGCTCCGACGACTTCAAATCGTCATTGGACTTTGGTGCGGATAAAGCACTCAAGCCAGCATTGATTCCGGCCAAGATACCCTGCGCGGCGGCCTCTTCGTAACCCGTCGTGCCGTTGATCTGTCCAGCAAGGAACAGGCCGCGGATACGTTTCGTCTCCAGCGTGACTATGGGAATTAAAATATTGTGGACGGGGCGGGAAATAGAGTAAAATGTATCAGGGGCGACAATACTATGAGTGAGATATAAGGCATACGCTTAAGTTCTCTCGGATCGATATGATCATATTCTACGCCGTATGCGGGTCGCACGATTTGTGCAGATTCGAGGCCCGGAACGGACCTGACAAGAAGTTCTTGAACGTCCTCAGGCATACTATTGGAGAGGCCGTTGGGATATATTAAGTCTATTCGAGGTCGCACATCGGTGAATAGGAAGGGGATTCGCGATTAAGGAAGTCGGTTGTGTTTAGTGGGAAACGTCAAGTTGATTCCGAGCAGACAAATGAGTGACCTATTTGCGTAAGGCGTTGTGCTATAGTCACTCACTCGAGTCAAACCCCTCTGGCTCGAGCCAGATAATATGGCCCGCCTTCTCAGTAAACCTCATAACTTTGGCCTCCAACGAAGGGCAATATCTCGGACCTGAGAGCATTTGGTTAAATTAATTCACTTGGCGTGTTAGATTAGACGGTCGAAGCAGAGTGGCTGGATGCGAGGATATACGCTCTCGAAAATTGGAGGAAGAAATGGAAGCAGACATACCTTTAACCGTCTCCCGTACATGAATTGAGCGATGCATATTCTCCCTAATTATTTTATGCGTCTCCTCCGTCGTACTCGTCTTGAAACACGCAACTTGGCGATTCTAACGCCCAACCCGAATCCCTTATAAGTACTTCTTCTCACTTGCTCATCAGTTTCACACACCTCGTATTTAACTCCTGGACCCCAGTATGCAAACCCACTAGCAGGGATATCTCCATCTTGGCGCTCAAGTTTAGAGAAATCAATGGTGCGCCCGTCAAGTCGTGCGGGAGTGCCGGTTTTTAGTCGGCCAAGACGAAACCCGGCGCGAGAGAGCGAAGCAGAGAGCCCGGTAGCTGGGGAAGGAGCGTCGTTGTGTCGACCCGCGGGAAAGGTTTTATGACCTATATATTTCATTAAACCATACGAGACGAAAGATAAGGTATATTGATCCATATGTTTGTTTGAGTTAACAGGGGACGAACCGATGTGAATTTCTCCCGCCAAGAACGTTCCCGTGCAGATCACGACCTCGGAACATTCGATCACTTCACCCGAATCGAGTCGGATACCAGCAACGGATTGACGAGTTAGAGAGTTTGGTGACGAGAAGGGGGTAAGAATGAGATCATGTACGCTTGCGGCGAGGGTGGTGAGATTTGGAGTGCGGGCGAGCGCAGACTGGACAGCACGTTTGTAGAGCGTGCGATCCATTTGTGCGCGAGGACCCTAAAAACGGAACATTTAAAAACATAAATCGTTTTAGTGCAAAGTGAACCCACCCAGACGGCAGGCCCTTTCGACCTGTTTAACATGTGCCATTGAATTCCGGCTTCGTCTTCAAAAATTGCACACGGTCGGTCGTGACATTGCGGCTGGTCCAGAGTACTCACCTGCGGCCCTCCCCATTATACCTCCCATAGCATCAACCTCCCTGACCAAAGTTCCTTTTCCTACTCCCCCAATACTGGGATTACACGACATCCCACCCACAGTATCCAATTTCTGCGTAATCAACAATGTCCTAGCTCCGGTTCGGGCCGCTCCCGCTGCGGCCTCGCATCCAGCATGACCTCCCCCAATGATGCAGACATCGTATCGACTTGTGTGGTCGCTATACGTTCGGCACAGACGCCTCCGCGCTGTAAGGCCAAGCCGAGATGAGAACATAAAATGATTTAGACGCTAGGCGCTTGAGGCAGGGAGTGATCGGCGCGGCCGATCAAAAGGACTCTCGATCGAATTTGACAAAGCATTCTCGACCTTCACTCGACTTCAACCTCCACTACGCAAACATGTCTGGACCCAAAGCTTTAATTGGACAGACCGCGCCAGCTGTAACGCTCGCGTCCGCAACGGGCGAGCAGTATGAACTCAACCCAGCCACTGCAGGACGCCCCAGCGTTATCTTTTTCTTCCCGGCGGCTGGAACATACGGTCAGTTACCTGTCTGGGTTTGATTGAATGGCTGGTTGACGCGTATTTTCCACGCCAGGATGTACCAAAGAGGCGTGTTCATTCCGCGACGCGCTCTCTGCAAACCCGCTGTATAAAAGTTATAACGTCGAGATTGTAGGAATCAGCGGCGACGCGGTTGTTAAACAAAAGGCCTTTGTCGACGCGCAAGGTCTTCCCTACCCGATGCTCTGCGACACCGAGGGCGAGGCTCGTAAAAAATACCTGGTGGGCAAAGGCATGCTTGGGCTTACAGAGGGTAAGGCCACCCCTTGAATTTCAAACGGGCTGCCATCCCCGCGTCCGCACGTTTTGATTTGAGCTTGGCTGATCTGGGATTTGCGATCTAGCCCGGGTTACGTTCTGTGTGGACAAAGAAGGTATCGTACGAGAGTTCTTCGATTCGGTATTGAGTTTCACGTACGTCCGCCTTCGCTGAGATCGAGGCGTAATTTATTGAATCACTTGAATGTTTCTCACCCTTCTAGTGCCCATGAGAAGCATGTCGCCAAATGGCTATCAACCCTTCCCGCGACTGAAGCCACGCCCGCAGAGGAACCTTAAACCGGACCGACCCTCATTTCTATATCAGTGCTTTCGTATCTACTGTTGGAGCTATCGACGAATCTATTTTAATCTATCCAATGTTAAGAAGCATCCCTGTCTGATGTGATGCGGCTGGCACGAACTGAGGTTCCAGCAGATAACGCAAACATCTTAGTTGAGAGTGTCTCTATGCGGTCGGATGTTTGAACCCAGGTGACACCCGTTGCGAGAGCACATTTAAAGCACCCGCCAAGCATGCGCTAGTCCATTCGCCACCAAGGACCGACATCCGTGGTAGAGCCACAATTGAATATCGCGACATAAGGCCAATAGTACACAGACACACTAGTGCTTCAACTTTACTTGCGGCCAGAAAGTCCCTCGATATCTACGTCTAATACTTACCCAAAATATCTCAGAAGACGCGCCTCAAGGCGATCCATTTAGAACTTTTTCGTCTTCCTTCTTGATCCCCTTGAATGATCGTTCTTCCGCGAGTATCTCCTGCTTGGTGGCATTATTTCGTACCAGCTGATCCCATGAGCGCGCGTATCTCACCATACCCTGTATAAATCTTCATTGTGAGTATATGGGATATGTTTGGGAGGATATTATCTACCACTTCAAGCGCATATATATCTGTTTTTTTTATGGCCGAGGCTACGTGTTGTTATCCCGGTCCCCTTTTGACCGACTCAGCGTCTCGCTCATGAACCGGCCAGCTTTTTAACTGTACGGGCTTGTTTCGTCCACAAATACATATCAGCGATAAATAAGACAATTTTCTAGATTAGATATATCCCCCTACTAGTATCACACAAGTGTTCCACCACTCGCTCGTGGAGCGTAGTGCTCCTTCACGCTATTTTAACCGCACGAATGCATTTTAGCTAGAAGAACTCTCATTTGTATTGACACTTCACAAATAACATTGGTTACAAGGCAGGCTGAGTTTCACGCCTTCATCAATTTAATCTCAAAAAGCTCAATACCTAAAACTAGCTATTTCGCTACAACTTAATGGGTTTCAAGTTGTAGCATCTGCGAGATCACATATATGTTAAATAACAATATAGTCTTTTGACTTCATGTAAACCTACCAATGCTTTTACCCTGTTCGCGGTTGGCCGATCCGCAGGAGCTTGCGCCCAGCACTTCTGCAAAATGTCCCAGCACGGTGCCCCCCTGGGCGGCTGGTCAAAAATCCCTTTCGGGTAGCGTGGTTTCTTCCCTTGGCTAAGTGCAATGATAACTCCGGGTTCTGTTTTGATCTCTTTGAACGGATGTTCTCCGGTCAATAGTTCCTAGTTCATAAGGTTATTGGGTGACCTGAGGGAAGTAACTTATACAGATCTCTCACAAGCATCGTCTATGGGGTCGGATCAGCGCAAGTACTGGAATAATACGAGTCCCAATACTCACCATTCCTAGCGCATATACGTCTGTTTCTTTACACAGCTTTGGTACTTCAGTGTCCATTTCGCCCGCTTTGATCCTTGTCAGTGTCTCACTTAGAGACCGGCCAGCCCGCCCCGTCGAATCCCCATCCGTTCCTATGTCTTCCAAAAGTTCTGGAGCCTTTCACAGAGCTGGGTGAGAGCGATACGATGATACGGTGTCAAGTCATACCATCCACCTGGCTGTCCCGCCCGCCTGGTTCCCCGTTTTCGAAAACTCGATCATTGCATCGTGCATGATGGTAAGTCCGAAATCTGTCAGCTGGAGTGTGCCGTCGTCGGACACGAGTATGTTGGCCTAAGGGGAGGAAAATGTTGGCAACACGATAGAAACAAATCTCTACTGGTACATGCCCCCTTTAAATCCCCGTGAATCTTTGCCGGGTATTCGTTAAAAACAACATAGATCACGTTTCAGCTTATTGCCAGCTCACCACGTCTATATTGTGGAGGTATACCACCGCGTCGACCACCTGCATACACTTTGGTCAAGTATCAGGACGCCAGTCCATTAGGCTAATTCGAGGGACGCTTACCAGAACATAACGGTCCAGGTCAGGTCTTTCTGCCATGTATTTCTTTACGTTACCTCGTTTACTCCAAGATGACACCATGGCTAATTGACCCCGAAACAAGGCAAGTCCGAGCAACGTTGCAATACTCCTATGTCGGAGCTGCGACCAGGTGCTAAGTTCTCGTATTGTTCGCTATGAATAGGGTTGTAATAAAGCTCTTATCGAAAGGCTGGCCTACAGACCTTGACTGACTTATCCTCTCTGCTAGTGTTTTTCAGACATTTTACTGCTATTTGGCTGCTAACTCGAAGCGTGACCCGATAGACTTCAGCGGAGCCACCTCGATCTGTTGATTGGCTAGGCAAATCCAGCGCTCCTTCAAGCTGGGAGGAGTAATCTATCAGACCGGCTCTGTTCGTAAAATGGGCGACCACCGATTCAATAGGCTATATATATATGATGCGTCTCATCTCAGTAGTAGCTCTAAGTTTCGGTGAGCAACTCACTACTGTGGGAGACATGACAAAAACGTCACAAGACAAAGCGTAGAGTGTCAAATCTAGTTGCTTTTGCTTCATTGAGCAGTGTTTTTAGTTCAGAAACGAGCTCGGCACAATGCATACGTACAATATCGGTAATCTCCTTATCATCTTCAAGTTCCTGATTTCCCTTTTTCATTGACAGTGCTTCCTTGAGCAGCAGTGATGCCTCTCGCCATCGGCATTGGTTTAGGTAATGTGTAGAAAGATCGAGTGCAGTGGCAAGGTAAACTGAATGATCATCCCCGAATATGGACTTCCTTGCTTCCAGTAGTTTAAGATGATGGCTTTCAGCTCGCGCCCATAGCCCCTGTTTCCAGTACATTGGTACCAGTTCGCCCATACTTGCTAGAGTTTCGAGGCTATTGTCCCCGTATACTGTGCTCCGAGATTCGAGGAGCTGTTCGTAAAGGTTGAGTGCGTCGGACAAGCGGCCTAGCTCTGAATACCAGGATGCCAAGTTTTGCATGGTCTCGAGAGTATCGATGTGGTCCCGGCTAAGCACCGATCTCTGTATTGCCAGAACGTCTACCGCCAACTCAGTTGCTTCTTGCCATCGACCTTGCCTTCCATAAACCTTGGCGAGCGCAAGCTTACTTGAGAGCGTGTCTGGGTGTGTGCGGCCAAATAGCCTATTCCTTGCCTCCAAAACCCGCCTGTTTAAATACTCTGCGTCTTGCGGGAACTGGTTCATCTCCAGAGGCTTCGTTGCTAGGACATGCATGCTTAGCAGTGTATCTCGGTGTTGCTCTCCAAGAGTTTTTCGCCTCGCCTGTAGAACCCGTTGGTGGAGATCCTGTGCGTCTTGCCACCGTCCTTGTGGAGGATAGGTTAATGCTAAGTCATGCATTGCTGACAGAGTATCACGATGCAACTTGCCAAGCACATGCTCCCTGTCTTTGCAGACGCGCTCCAGTAGACTCTCCGCGTCTTCCCACCAACCCAAGCTAGAGTGCGTCAACGCTAGGTCGTGCATTGTAGACAACGTGATGGGGTGTACCTCGCCGAGTATATCTTTCTGTCGAGCGAGTAGTCCAGATTGAAGCCTCTTTGCGTCTTTCCAGAGACCAAATCTACAGTACGTTTTACACAAGTTTTTTATGGCGGAAAAGGTATTCGTGTTGTTCTGACCCAGTTCGCATTCTTCGATGACGCGTTTTTGCAAGCATATCGCTTTGTCCGAACGGCCACAGGCTTCGTAGACGAGGGAAAACCGAGGGTAGTAGTGCTTGCACGCATCGGGGTAACACAGTAGCATATGGCTGACGAGTGGCTCCAGCCGCGATCTGAGGGTATTGGGTTCGGCTCCGATTGAGATAGCTAGCATATACGCCGCCGCTGCTTCGGTATAAGGCAGCTCAAGGACGTCGACTCTAGACCAAGTGTAGGCGCAGCGAAACAATCCCTCGGCTTCGTTCGCGGACATTAGCGCAAGGGTTTCTTTGATAGCTTGCATTTCCTGGCTGAAAGTTGATCCGATTTCCGCTCTTATCTCCTGTGTATTTATCCCCGGGGCGGTTGGCGGTTGGTAGTTTTCAAGATCGCCACGAACCCATGCAAGAACCTCCCCTAATAAATCAGGATTGGGTAATATGTGTAGAAGCCTTAATATCTTGGAACCCAAGGGAGAGCACAGTATAGGTTGAGATTGGAAGAGCAGTTTCAGCGAAAGGGCAGTTTTTTCGATCCACTCCTGGGGTTGTTCGCGAAGCTTCGACCAATATTCTTCCAGAGACAACTCTGAACTTCGAGCGACCATTCCAACCTGAACTACCACATGAGGCAGGCATCCGAAATACTATCAAGATATGTCAGTGTCAGAGGCACCATTAGTACTCTCACATTTTTACATACTTTGATTATTTTATACGCAGCCTCTCTCCCCTCATCTGAAACGGGTCTATCGTCCGGGCACCCAGACTTGACCAAAAGGCATGCCGCCTCCTCAAGTCCTAAGCTCCGAAGAGAGATCAAGCGAGATGAGCGCACTTCTAGTTCACTAAAGTAGATAGTCTCAGCGTTGAAGGGTGCGCCAATATCAACAACCGAAATATGATCAACGCGAAACAGCTTGTGTAGGTTTTCCCAGAAAAAATTCTTATATTCGTCAGGGTAGTGGGACCCGGCGGAATCGAAGATGACAAGGGCGACTGAACTAGGCGAGTTTGGAAGGGCGTCAATCTCGTTCGAGTCGGTTTGAGTGGGGGGATCCCGCTTCCTAGCAAATTTGCTCCAATCGTGCACAGGGTGTGTGGGGCCAGATGGTTGGATTTCTGAGAAAGCGCGTTCAATTGAGGTAAGGTCGTCGTAAAAGATGTGCCTTTCGCAATCGTTTCAGTTTGTTTGTTCCTGCATCACCGAATACGAGCGACGCACTGGTGAAGTGTTGTCACTTGGGCAAACTTGAGCGCAAGTTGTGTCTTCCCTGATCCACTGATCCCTCGCAGAAGAAGTTTGCCATCAGGTTTGTTTCGGAAGAAATTGTTCATATGCTCCAATTCTTTTGTGCGACCGGTAAACAACGGTGAGGGCGCTGGTGGATGGAAAGCGTCAAGAAAGCCTTGGCGGGCTAATGCATTTGGTATCAGCTGCATGGATCTAGTGTATCATGCTTTTGGAGCTACTGACGGTCTGGGATCTCGGGATCCATTGAAAGATAAAGAGGAGTTTCCTCTAGGCTCCAAAATAAATTTATGCGTTATCCAAATTATACTTGCGGGACGAGATTGTGGTGGGTGCTTCGATCAACGAATCAGACAGCCAGAAGCTGTGAGGCGATGTTAGCCGCTGAGCGCCCCCTGGTGTGCGGCGTTTCTCCTTGTGAATGTGCGCCCTACTCGCCTCGTCGTCGCAACCACGATACCCGTCTATAGTGCCTACAGCCCATAAGAGACGTGTCGTGCTCGCCCTTTCTTTTGGTCTATACATTGTAAATCTACCCCACAAAATACATTTCCTCATGATACTCATCATGCAAAGGTTTCAGAAAATGACGGACGGTGTCACATCTCATTTGCTGAGCGATCATGACTTCCACGCTCACTATCCTCTGGGTTTAGTATTGTGCCACTCGCCACGGTTAGGATACGAAGCGCCGGGCGGTAGGGAGCTGCCATGCGTCATTATGCCATAACCGAATTAACCACAACCCGCAAGCCACGATCCGGATAGACATGGCAGCGCCTGGGCCACCTGGCGCAGTCTTTGCATTTACCCAAGACGCGGTCGAGCATGAACACGCTGTCCTGCTTCATATCCTGCACGAAGAAGGGCTTCCCGATGATTGGGCAGTATGTCTTGAGGGTGCGCTGGCGGAGTTGAGTCAGGCGATCGAGAAGAAGGGATGGCTCGCTGGAATTCGGAGGGCTCGAGAGGCGGACCTAAGTTCTGACGAGGCGATTGAAAGGCGGCGGTGGGACCCAGAAGCCCGGCTGGCAGATATCAACCGCGCAATCTTGGCTGTCTCGAGCAATAGTAAAGCTGACTCGAAGGACGTGGGGCACGAGGATGGTCGGCCGGAGCATCTGGTTCTTACTCTTTCGTCACCAAGCACATTTGTGCCTACTATCCGAGACTCCTCGGGCTCGCGCGTCGCAAATCGGTATGCGTGTAGGTTCGAGCCGGAAACGTGGAATCTCCCCAGGTTTGAGCACGAGGGCAAAGTCTTAGGTCACGGTGGAGAGGTGATTCTTGGGCTTGCTGAATGGGCGTGCGGTGAGTGGTAGTGTGCATCTTTGGGGTTGGTGGCTGATAGCATGTCGGTTGTGGATAGGCGACGAGGATGACCCGCCGCATAGGATTGTGGGTGGAACTTTTGGATTGCGCGGCGTCAAATCTCCAGCAATTTACGAGTCGTTATGTCGAGTTATGCGTATTGCGGTATGTTGCTTCTATGACTTTCATTTTCCTATATTTGTTTATGAGTTACCCGCGTTTCCAGATTTATGTCCATCTCGCGATCCATCTCGAACTCAGTCTCATGCGGGATCTCCACGTCAAACTTGTATATCCTCCCCCTCCCCAAATCGCCCCAGTTACCTCTCCTTCACCTCCAGCGTCGCGCACCGAAACACCACCCCCACCTACTCCGTCTGATAGTAAGAAACATGGCCTTTGGGGACTTTGGGCCAAAACCTCTGAGCTTGTGCACGGTCTGCATCCGGCTGCGGGTCACCGCCATCCGTCTCTCACTCGACGTTCACCCCTACGTTCCGATAACACTCCGCTTCCTGAGATTCCATCCGTCGGACGCTCGAGTTTGGATTCATACGCGAGGCCACTGCCACAGAAACCGAGTGACCAATATGTGCGTCCTGCTCGACCCTCTCTCGACATCGGACGGGTGTTCTCTGGGTCAGGACCGTTGAGCGCTGGCCTTGGGTCGGCATCTGGATCAGGATTTAAACCTCCTGTTCCGCCTAAATCCCGTCCACCTGTTCCCCCTAAGGGGGCGCCTGCGTCTACCCCAGATCCGACTCCCGCTCCGTCCATGTTCCTATTCCCTACGTCATCACCTACCTCGCCCTCAGTTCGGAAGCCCCAGCCACAACCGGGTGGGTTCGCGGCGCTCGTCGAGACGATTCGAAGCGAGGCGGCCGTACTCTCAACTAGCCCAGGTGTCAAGTTCGACCCACCAATACTCATTTCGCGCCTTGCAGAGAAAGAACTTGATCCAGAAGAAGAGCATGGTCCGGATGCGGTCGTCGCAGCTGGCAACAGTGGGACAAACACGCCATTTGGAGGACGCGAGGACCAAGTCGCCCCTTATTCCCACCCCCACCCACACGGAAACCCGCACCTTCGTCGACCAACAGGCGACGAGAAAGCCGGACTCGCCTCGGTTCTTGGGTGGAAGGGCAATACAGGATCAAGCGCCGATTTTGGACCCGGACCCGGGCCTGGAGTCGACCTCCGCGCTCAGTGGCGTGCAAATAGCATTTTTGGAGTGGGTGAGCGTGGACTATTGCGGGCCGGGAGTATATTTGGGGCGGCTGCGCCGGATGGGGCTGGGGGTATGAGTGTCGTGAGGGGACGAGGGAAGGGGAAGCTCGGTAAAGAATGGAAGGGGCGTGGGATGTGTGGTGTTGCGGGATTCGTGAGACACCAGGGCCTGACGGTGCTTTACGCTGAATATGTGGACGTTTTGGGTGGGATGGGTGGGGGAGTTAGTCAGTCGATGTCGACAAACGCTGGGACCGAGGCTACAGCGCCGCCAACAACGGCCGCGGACGTTACGGGCGGCGAACTCGTGAGCGAACCCACGTCTGTGTCTATGTCGCGCGTGTCTTCGTCTTCCGACCCACAATCGAAACCAGACGGAGAGCGCAAGGCGACTATGCCGCCACCGACACCGCAACACAAAGCAACCCGCCAGACGACAACGGCCAGCGCAATGTCGGCTCCGGCGCCTAAACTATGCGTCCAAGCGCACTGGAGGACATATCGATATTTCCGGTATGGGCGTGCTCCTGAGGAGGACGAAGATAATACCGAGGGTACCGGCGCAGGGGCAGGTGTTGGGGCGCCTGAGTCGAACGCAGGTGACGATCTGGATGCGGAGTTTGGGAAGAAGGAATCTTCTTTGACCGCGGGCGGCAAACGCGACTCGGTTGGGAAGCGCGATTCCGTTGGGACGTCCGGAAGTGCGAAGCGTGACTCGGGGACTGGTGGTGCGGGTTCTAATGCCGGGAATAAGAAGGATTCACCTATGAGCTCGAGGACGGCTGTGGGGTCGCATGGCAAGACGCCTGCTCCAAACCATAAAGGAAAGGAGAATAAGATGGAGGATGGGAATGAGTTGGCGTTTGACGAGCCGTTGGGAATGTTTGTTAGGCGGTTGTGCAAGGCTGCGGAGCGGGATGAGACTTGTCAGGAGCCGGGATGCGGGGAGAGTATGGCCAGGCACCGAGTGGGTATTTGTTAGTTTGGTGCATCGAGTGGGTGGCGGCTAATTAGGTTGAATTACAGATGAGCTGGATCCACAACCGGATGCGAGTTATATTACATGTGACCGAGGACGACGATTGGGTGGATATTGGACTTAGCCCGGTGGAGCAGGATGACGACTCGGGTGTGAGGACCTGGGCCGCGTGCGGTATATGTGGTGAACGAACGGAGAAGAAGGAACTAGGCCATGGAGGATTGTGAGTCCAATCTTCTCGAACTTCGGCGTACGTCATGCTCATTGACATGTAGCCTGTTCTCTCTCGCCAAGTTCCTTGAACTCCTTATCTATTCCCCATCCCTCTCTTCGCTCGAGCCACCATTGTGCCCACATACTACATCTTCCCGACACGCCATCGTCCGGCATTTTGCACACAGCGGATGGATGGTCGCCTTCGAGACGTCCGAAGTACGCGACGTATTTGAAGTTAAAGTTCCAAAAGTTCGGATGCTCCGCACCGGTGGACGAAGCGCCACGACTGGACTGGAAGGTATTGCCGATGATGAAGTGCGTGCTGGACTTAGATTACAGATTAAGGAGTTTTGGAAAGGCATCAATGGTTATTTGGAGGAGCTCGTGAGTGCATATGTCCCTTATTTCGAAAGTTTTCCAAACTTTATTATTCTGTAGGAAACGTATCTGGAGACAAGAGAGAGCGCTCCCGAGACTGCGCATAAACGATTGCCAACAACGCCCACCGGGTCTGATACGGAGACGGAGGAAGGGCCTCGCGTTTCGAGGAAGAATTCGGGAAACACATCCTCGCCTCTGACTAGGAAAAGCTCACAACCTATATTGCCCAAAGTCTCTCATTTGCAATCGTTGCCCCGACTTACGAGAAGCACTTCTTTACGATCTCCTAGGACAAGACGACTCCCTTCTCCTGGGTCTCCAGGACCCGTTTCACCCGCACT
>JANWGL010004365.1:0-11288 GCA_025200755.1 Ceratobasidium sp. C01 | reverse complement strand
ACCGCGGCACGCGCAGGAAGATGAATCTGATTGGACGCTGTACCCCCGCGGTATGTAAAAAGATTACATAATCAGAATCCTTGGCTCATTTGCTGGCGCAGTGCTGCCGGTTGAGTAAATGTAAATATAGTATGAGCGTGAGAAAATATCTGTACGCAACTACCTTCCCGGTATTATCGTTGTATAGACCACAGGGAGACCGTGTTGAGAAGCCGGCGAATTGGCACTGTTGGAGGAACAGCCCGGCGCTTAGGTTGTTGAATTTCTCCGGGTGAAGTTCGGCGCTTACCCCTCTTCTCTCCTCCCCCAGTTCGTATCACCAGCGTATCGTAGTGTAGGCCCCATAGTATGTTCACCTTCGGCTAACTGCGGCAGCCTCCCATCCTACCCCTGCGAGCTGTTCTTGCGGTCGGGATACAGGGCACGCTCGCGCCTCCCGCTTCCACTGGAAAGGACTACTTGTCCGTCATGTACGATAACCCATAGATAGTCTACTTATATTTATTCACTCACGTTACTGTTACTCCATCCACCTAGAGACCAGAACTGCGACCTCGCCAGTCGGGAAATAGAGCCTAGCTAAACTATATGCATAAACCTCGAGACACCAAAATCCAAGTTACCCAGACTGAAAATAATCTAGACTCAAATCAACGCCGCTCCTGCATCGTCGCACCACTTGTTCCATAGGCTTTCCTGCCGCTGGACCTCCATCGTCCATGGCCTCACCCACTTCCATCTCAGCCGATCCCAGTACATCCCCTTCAACTCAGGCTTTGCCGGCTCCGGAGCGATAGCTAGCCATACGGGGACGACTGCGCCTTGCTCAGTTGAGATGCCGAGCGCATTTACTACCTTTTTGATGGTCGTAGCAGCGGCGCCGGTCATAGAACCAGCTCCAGCTGGCTGGTCCCAGATTGCAGATCTGACGGTGCCTAGAATTCACAATTTAGGACGGTATAGAATATAAATGAAAGAGCAAGTAACCCACCTGGATGACACGAATGCACTGAGATATTCTTCCAGCCTTCAGTCTGCGATAAGCGACGCTGGAGGGCTATTGTCCACACCACCTGCGCTGCCTTGGAGCGTGAATATAACTGAAGTGAGTGCTTGAGCGAGATCGGGGTGCCGGGTTCGTTGTTGTATGCGGTGAGAATGTCGGTGCAGTCAGCATTGTGCTCGTCCAAGGGGGCGCTCGCGTAGGAACCGGCAGATGAGACAGATACAATCCGAGCATCTTGAACGAATCGACCCCGGTTGAGGAGGGTATGCGTTAGGAGAACGTGGGAGAGGTGGTTTGCCTGATAAGTCTGCTCGAACCCATCCTCTGTGATAGCCACAGTGCTTGTAAGGCCACCTGAGCAAATTGTTAGTATCACAACTAAAACGTAGCTTTGAATATCATACCTGCGTTGTTGATGAGTATATCGATTTGCTTCAACTCCCGCTTCTCCCATCTGTCCAGGAATGCCCGCACGCTCTTGAAGCTGCCGCAGTCCAGCACTTCAACCTCAACAGACTTGCTCCCAGTAAGCTCGATGATTTTCCGCATAGCTTCCTTGCCTTTGAGCTCGCTGCGACAGACGAGCACGACATGAGCTCCAAGACCAACCAGCACTCGAGCTGCCTCGAAACCTATCCCTGAGTTGGCGCCCGTGACGATAGCGAGCTTGCCGTGGAGATCGATACGAGGGAGGACCATATCCCTATACAGCAACACCAGCAGCTTCTCCATATGACAGCTTATCAGGCTACTTGCAGCCAGAATAGCTGCGACCGGTCGCGTGTGTGTACTTTCAGAATAAGGCATCGTGTACTAAGCGGGGTCTGAAAGCACTCGAGAGGGATGTGTCTTCGCTCCGGGTTCGCAAGATGACTTATATACGCAAACGCAAGGTTAAATTCCCTGCGTACAAACCAACCTGCAATTGACGTAGCCATAAAACATTTGTTACTGAAAAGAGCCTCTGCAGAGGCACGTAATCGTCGGCTGTATGTTGCGCGTGATTGGCGGAGTTCGGGCATCTGAAACCCGAGCCGGCATATTCGGTTTGGTCAACCCCCGGGGCGGGCGAAGGCAACCATAGAGATACGATTAGACCATGAGTGCATCATTCTCGATCCGGGTACAAGGGCCGATTTATCCTCAGATGGACCCGAGTTAAAAGAGACCCCTATCCACAAGCCTATATTTTGCCTCACGGACATGTGTGCATTCACTAAACAATGACCTTCTGGCATACTTATAAGTGCACCCTAGATTCTGAGAATGCCAACTAGAAGAACACTCTCAGCTCACGCAGAAGCCGCCTGCCTGTATTTGCGTTAGCCATTTTTTTAGGCGACATTGTTAGATGCAAGCAAACAGAGCAGTAGAAATACAGGATGTCTCTCAGTGTATGGTTCAGGCCTTAGAGGAATATCGTACAATAAAAATGTTCCAATTCAAGTCTGTTACGACCCCTTGTTCGGAGCTCGCCAAGCATTTTTCCCGTTAAATTCAAGCAACCGATTTTTTTTACACACTCACCTAGTATAACTTAACAAAGAATAGAGGCGTTGCAATTATCCCTCGCGAAAAGGGCCAGATACTCCAGCGAACCATCTGATTTCTGACTCACATCAGGGGGAACGGTTGGGCTCAAAAGACGCTTTAAAGCTGCTCAAAGAGCCAAAGAGGTCAAGATCCTCGTTGGAAATCCTCGTTGGACTCTTTAGAGCTCTTTTTGTGCTCTTTGAGACTCCTCGCAGCTCATTAACCGCTGTAAAGCGGTCTAAAGAATCCAAGAACCTTGTCAAAAATAATGAGCCATTGGTTTCCTCTGATGCAGGACCGAAATACCTTAGTCGTTTGCAATAGCTTTACGCATACACCCGAGAATAACATAGGCGCTGATCTGGCTTAGATATTTGCTTTTAGCCTATCTTCGAACAACCTTGAGGTGGGGAGCACCCCGGCGCTTAGGTCGTTCGACTTTCCCAAGGCGAGGCTCGGCGCGTATTCGCACTCTCCCCTCGCTCGGCGTTCTTATCACTGGCACGTCGTAGTTAGAGCCCCAGAGTCCTGCCGCCCTCGCCTGAATGCAGTAGTCCCTCATTTCATTTTATCTCTGCGAGTCGTTCGTGTGGTCGGGCGCTCTCCACTGTCACCGGACAGGACTTCTTGTCCGTCATGTACGATGGCGCGTGGATTGGTTACTTATATATGTTTCTCCGTATTATTCCATGTACCTACGTCCCAGAGCCGCCCCCCCCCCGCCCCAGCTCGGCTAGATTACTGCCAACCGCAACCGAGTGGAGTGTCTACTAGCATCAGGGTACACTATGAGCAACCTCGTCCTAGCAATGGCAGCAATGTACCTATATATTCGGAAATTAACATAGGCAAAATATGCTCAAATTTAATCAAATAGTCATAGTAGAGGGAACCAGTCTATCAATACGCTTATGCACAAATCCCCAGACGCGCAAACTCCAAGCTACCCGGACCAAAACTATTCAAATCAGCGACACTCCCGTATCTTCGCACCATTTATTCCATAGCTTTTCCTGTCGCTGTACCTCCATCACCCACGGTTTCACCCACTTCCATTTCAGTCGATCCCAGTACATTCCCTTCAACTCGGGCTTTGCTGGCTCTGGAGCGATAGCTAGCCATACGGGAACGACTGCGCCTTGCTCAGTCGAGATGCCGAGCGCAGTTGCTACCCTTTTAATGGTAGTAGCAAGGGCGCCAGACATAGCCCCAGCTCCGGCTGGTTGGTTCCATATTTCAGATCTGACAGTGCCTATAATTCATAATTTAGGACGGTATAGAATATAAACGAGAAAGCAAGTAACCCACCTGGATGACACGAATGCGCCGAGATCCCCTTCCAGCCTTCCGTCTGTGATAGGCGACGCTGAAGGGCTATTGTCCATGCCACCTGCGCTGCCTTGGAACGTGTGTATAGCTGAAATGCGTGTTTGAGCGAGATCCTAGTACCAGGTTTGCTGTTGTATGTGGCGAGAATGTCGGTGCAGTCAACATTGCGCTCGTCCAAAGGGGCGCTCGCATAGGCACCAGCGGATGAAACAGAGACAATCCGAGCGTTATGAACGAATCGACCCCGGTTGAGGAGGGCATGCGTTAAGAGAACATGAGAGAGGTGGTTAGCCTGATACGTTTGCTCGAACCCGTCCTCCGTAATCTCCACGGTACTTGTAAGGCTACCTAAGCAAATCATCAATATGAGAATTGAAACTTAGATATAACTATCGTACCCGCGTTGTTGATGAGTATATCGATTTGCTTCAACTCCCGCTTCTCCCATCTGTCCAAGAATGCCCGCACGCTCTTGAAGCTGCCACAATCTAGCACCTCGACCTCAACAGATTTGCTCCCGGTCAGCTCGGTGATTTTCCGCATAGCCTCCTCGCCTTTGAGCTCGTTACGACAGGCAAGTACGACATGAGCTCCAAGACCGACCAGCGCTCGAGCAGCCTCGAAGCCTATCCCTGAGTTGGCGCCTGTGACAATGGCGAGCTTGCCATGGAGGTCGATACGAGGGAGGATCATATCCCTATACAATGGCATCAGAAGATTGTCCATATGGCAGCTTGTCTCGCTAATCGTGGCCAGAAGAGCTGCGACTGGTCGCGAGTGTGCATTTTCAGAGTAAGGCATGGCGCACTGAGCTTAGTCTGAAAGTTTCTGAGAGGGAGACATGTGTTTACTCTGCGTTCACAGGATGGTTTAAATACGCAAATGCAAGACTGCATTCCCTGTGTGCAAACCGGCCTATAATTGTTGTAGTCGCAAATCATTTGCTGTTGGTAGGAGCCTCCACTACGCAATCGTCTGCCGTTCGTTGCGCCTGGTTGAAGAGCTCGGGCATCCCGAACCCCGAGCTGACATATTCCGCTTGGTCAACCCCCGCGGGAATCGAATGCGCAACGTCAACACTCGGGCGAAGGCAGCCCGCAGAGATGCCATTGGTCGATGAGCACACTATTCTCAGCCCAGGTACAATGGCTGATTTACCTCAAACAGACACAAGTTATTGCTGTTTGCAAAATGTCTTGCCGGGTAGGGTTTTTGATCGCTTCCGGGTCACGGGAGCCGGGAACCAACTTGGGGAGAAAAACAGACGGTAGAGTAGCTACGTGAGATGATAGATACTGCGATATATATATATTCGAGATGTCCCAATTTCTGCGCACATTTTGGTGTGCTTTTGTCGCCGAAATACGAAGTTTTGAAAAAGCGCCCCCCAACACAACACCGCGTTTTCCGTCGCGCAAAGCGTCGCTGCGGGCGAGATAGAGATGGAATACTTTCAATACTGTACCTAAGTGCACAAAATAATTAAAAGTCCCAATTTTGAAGACTGTTTTGAGGGGACACCCGAGTGGCCCAAACCCCTCTCTCTCAAGTTGGCCAAATCACCTCACGAATCTTGCTGGGACTTTTTTGACTCACTTATATATGTATATAGAATATGCGTACTCTCTTATCTCACTTGCAGCGACGCTTTGCGCGACGGAACACGCGGTGTTGTGTTGGGGGGGCGCTTTTTCAAAACTTCGTATTCCGGCGACAAAAGCACACCAAAATGTGCGCAGAAATTGGGGCATCTCGAATATATATATCGCAGTATCTATCCTCTCACGTAGCTACTCTACCGTCTGTTTTTCTCCCCAAGTTGGTTCCCGGCTCCCGTGACCCGGAAGCGATCAAAAACCCTACCCGGCAAGACATTTTGCAAACAGCAATAATTTTGCACCGATCCTTCCGATTCACTCGAGACCGGTATATCTTGAGGGTTTTCGAGCATGGGCATAAGCCAGATAAGCGCTTATACATTATTCTTGAGTATATGCGCAAAGCTGACCCAAGTATGCGCCAAGGTGACCCTTTTATCCAACCACGAGTTCCTATGATAGGCAAGCCATGATTAAATTTAATTAAAAGTTCATACTAGAGCGAAGCAATCTATCAATACACATATGCACACCTCTCTAGACACTAAAACTCCCAGTTATCCGGACTGAAACCAATCCATACTAGAAACCACTTAAATCAGCGACGCTCCCGCATCCTCACACCACTTATACCACAGCTTTTCTTGCCGCTGTACCTCCATCGTCCATGGCCTCACCCACTTCCATTTCAGCCGATCCCAGTACATTCCCCTCAACTCAGGCTTTGCTGGTTCCGGAGCGATAGCCAACCATACGGGGACGACTGCGCCTTGTTCACTCGAGATGCCGAGCGTATTTGCAACCATTTTGAGCGTATTGACGGCAGCGCCGGACATAGATCCGCCTCCAGCTGGTTGGTTCCAGATTGCGGATTTGACAGTGCCTATGATTCATAATTTAGGACCACATAGAACACGAACAAGAAAGCAAATAACCCACCCGGATGGCACGAGTGTACCGAGATGTCCTTCCAACCTTCGGTTTGTGATAAGCGACGCTGAAGGGCTATCGTCCACACCAACTGTGCCGCCTTTGAGCGTGAATACAATTGAAACGAGTCTTTGAAAGAGATTGAAGTGTTGGGTTTGCTATTGTATGTGGCGAGGATGTCGGTGCAGTCAACGTTGCGCTCGTCCAAAGGGGCGCTCCCATAGGCACCCACGGATGAAACAGATACAATGCGAGCATCGTGAACAAACCGACCCCGGTTGAGGAGGGTATGCGTCAAGAGAACGTGGGAGAGGTGGTTAGCCTGATACGTTTGCTCGAATCCGTCTTCCGTAATCGCCACAGTGCTTGTAAGACCACCTAAACAAGTCGTTATTATCGCAATCAAAACCTAGATTCAACTGTCGCACCTGCGTTATTGATGAGTATATCAATCTGCTTTAGCTCCCGCTGCTCCCATCTATCCAGGAATGCCCGCACGCTCTTGAAGCTACCACAGTCTAGCACCTCGACCTCAACAGACTTGCTCCCGGTCAGCTCGATGATTTTCCGCATAGCCTCCTCGCCTTTGAGCTCGTTACGACAGGCGAGCACGACATGAGCTCCAAGACCGACCAGCGCTCGAGCAGCCTCGAAGCCTATCCCTGAGTTGGCGCCTGTGACGATCGCGAGCTTGCCGTGGAGATCGATACGAGGGAGGACCATATCTCTGTATAACGGCATCAGGAGGTTGTCCATATTACAGCTTGATCGGCTAATTGAGGCTAGGACGGCTGCGACCGGTCGCGTGTGTGTATTCTCAGAGTAAGGCATTCTGTGTTGAGTATAGTCTGAATAGGTTTGAGAAGGGAGACGTGTCTTTGCTCCGCGTTCACAGGATGACTTATGTGTGCAAATGCAAGACTACGTCTCCCGTGCGCAAACCAGCTCAATTCATGTTGACACATCATTTGGTATTGGAGGGAGTTCCCGCCGAGACTCGTAATCGTCGGCCGTTAGTTGAACTTGATTGGCAGAGCTCGGGCATCTCGAACCCCGAGCTGACATATTTCGCTTGGTCAATCCCCGCGCGAACCAAATGTAGAATGATTGTTACATGAGAGAAGGCACCCACAGAGGTACTATTGGACGGCCAGCACACAAGCACTGATTCACCTTCAAACTAAACCAAATTAAAATAGACCCCCACTACAATATTTGCGTCATGGACGCGCGTTCGTTCGTTCATTCACTAGGATCATTTTGGCTCAGTTGCAAATGCACCCTGGATTACGGGAATACTAGCCAGAATAACATCTTCAGCTGACGGGGAAGCTGCCTGCCCGCCCGTATTTGGATCAGTTTTCTTTTTCGAGGCGCCTTCGTCAGATGAAAGCGAATAGGACGCAGAATGTCTCTCAGAGCGTGGCTTGGCCCTCAGAGGAAGCTCAGGTAGCGAAAATGAGTTGATTTATGCTTTCAGACTTCTTTACTCGGAGCTTATCGTGATTTTTGTTACTGAGCTTAGGCAACCGGATCGGACAGACACCCAAACAGCATAATCCAACTCTAAATCATACTGTTACATCAATTCCTACGCAAGGGGGGAGCAGATAGCACAGTGAACCATCTAATTTCTCCCAGGGCCGAGTTATCTTGAAACTGTTCGAAGATGGATTAAAATTCGAACCAGGCCAGTCACTTCTATCTCATTTTCGAGTGTATGCGCGCAGGCTGACGTAAGCCTTTAGAGCGCCGGAAGTATATGCATCCTAAGGTTTAGCACAATCCCAAGCAGTGTACACACGAAAGGTATATATGGAGCTATCGTCCCGCTGCGATTGGTATGGACCTATCAATCCGTTGCCTCTCCGTGCTCTGTGATTATATGGACAGAAAGAGCCTGACGAACTAGTAGTTTAATTCTCCTTGATACGAGCGACAAGCCGAACCCATTATACAGGAGAATCAATCGTAGGAGACCGATAAATACATAATGCCGAAACGCGGAGGTACGACTCAATGAAACATCTCCATTTAAACCAGCCTCTACACTAAGAGAACGACGCAGGATTTCTTACCCAGTGTACCCGTTACCCGACAAGGCCCTCCGCCGCGATTCAGATTAGTATACGAAGGGTAATGCAGGATACGCTATATCACCTAAGACAACTACTTGATTTCTGGCATGCGGATGCTCGGCATTTCACCTGATGTTCAAGTACATTCTAAGCACCACATTCAACACGTATGACAAGCTCTACATCACCAAAATCTATGTACACCTAAATTAGTGGCGCTGCAGCATCCTCGCACCGCTTATTCCACAGCTTGTCCTGTCGCTCAACCTCCATTGTCCACGGCTTCACCCAGCCCCACTTAAGTCGATCCCAGTACATTCCCTTCAGCTCAGGCTTCGCTAGCTCCGGCGCGACGGCCAGCCATACAGGGACGACTGCGCCCTGCTCACTTGAAATGCCGAGTGCGTTTGCTCCCTTTTTGCCGACAGTGGCAATTAGTCCATTCTGAGACCCACCACCGTTTGGCTGGTTCCAGATTGAAGACTTGACAATCCCTATGGTTCAAGAGTTAAAACCATGTAAAATTAACCGAGAGAGCGAATAGCTCACCCGGATGGCACGAGTGCGCCGAGATATTCTTCCAACCTTCGATTTGCGACAAGCGACGCTGGAGGGCCATCGTCCACACCAGCTGTGCCGCCTTGGAGCGTGAATATAATTGAAACATGTCTTCCAACGAGATCGAAGTGCCGGGTTTGTTGTCGTGTAGGGCAAGGATATCAGTGCAGTCAACGTTGCGCTAATCCAAGGGAACACTCCAGTAGGAGCAAACAGACGAAACAGAGACAATGCGAGCATCGTGAACGAATCGACCCAGGTTGATGAGTGAATACGTGAGAAGGACATGCGAGAGGTGATTAGATTGGTAAGTCTGCTCGAACCCATCCTCTGTGATGGCCACGGTGCTTGTCGATTCACCTAAATTCAGGCCAAAACTTAGATTCGACTATCGCACCTGCGTTGTTAATGATTATATCAATTTGCTTCAGCTCTCTCTCCTCCCATCTCTCCAAGAATTCCCGCACGCTCTTGAGTCTGCTACAGTCTAGCACCTCGACCTCAACAGACTTGCTCCCGGTCAGCTCGATGATTTTCCGCATAGCTTCCTCGCCTTTGAGCTCGTTACGACAGGCGAGCACGACATGAGCTCTAAGACCAACCAGCGCTCGAGCAGCCTCGAAGTCTAGCCCTGATTTGGCGCCTGTGACAATAGCGAGCTTACCGTGGAGGTGGATGCGAGGGAGGACCATATCATTGTATAACGGCATCAGGAGGATGACCATATAACAACTTGTCCGACTAATTACAGCCAACGCCGCCGCGACTAGTCGCGTGTGTGCATCTTCCGAGTAAGGCATCGTGTATCGAGCGCGGCTTGAACGTGCGAGAGAAATATATGATTTTGTTCTGCGTTCAATGAACGGTTTCAATGCGTGGAACGGTGCGTACGATGAGGATGCTACGTCAAAGAACGCGAATAAAACACGCTATGCATACAGATAAGGAATGTAGATATACGACACCTCAGCGATGAGAACAAGCTGCCGAAAGAAAGAAAAAAAGAGCGGATGAAACTAAATATAGTTATATCAGGGAATCAGGAGCACGGGAGCAAGAGGCGGGTAACAACGAGACAAGAATCGGAAATCTCCTAGGTTGAAGCACGCAAATGAATAAGAGTGGAGGGCACGTTTTTATGAAACATACCACCCTATCCCCAACCAATCTAAGTACAAAAGTGGAGGATTACCTCCTCGGCGCAAACCAGCTCACGATTGATCAAATGGCCCAGTACAGTATCTAACATTAACCCAGGTTTGCCGAAATCCTGCCGTAACCCACCCATCCACAGGTAAACCCATTTTACTAATCTCGTAAATTATGAAAATTGAATACCATGAAATAATCTTCAATACTGCATGCTAGCGGGAAACCGAGAACTGAAGTTAGAATAAGCTCAAAGGGTTTCTATTACGACAAAATGCGGGCTAACTCCTCACTCAGAAATCAGATTAACTTTTTTAAAGACTCTCGAGAGAGCTAAGAAGTATCCGCGCCACATTTATTAGCACCCTCAAGGCGAGCCGATCTGTGGTTGAGGCGCTGAGGTCTATCAGCGCACAGATGTCTGAAACGAACCTTTTGAGTGCGCGGCAAACACCTCATGGGAGATATGATGTCTTAGCATGAATACAAAACATTAATATAGGGCACGGGGGGAGGGGCTATTCGAGAAGCAGGGAGAAGATATATGCAGACTTGATAACGAGGAGGGAGTATAATCAAAATACAGGTAAACTAGGTTGAACTCAAACGCACTCGCCCTAAAAGATTAAAGGGAGTCCTATATACCATCCTTATTTACGGGTGCAAGTACATCCTTACATTACATGTTTATTTTGATATAATAACATTAGACCAGTACTATATGGACAGGTATGGTCTGCGGCTGCAATCTTTTTTGGTACATGAAGCCCACGTCGCTTACGTCATAGGGGCAAGCAAGTCCAAACACCCCTATCCCACACACGTCTCTCGTCCTCTCCCTCCACGACACTTTGCTATACCCGCTTGCACATACACACATCACTCTCGTTTAATAACAAATATCAGTTACGACCACTCCACGAATCTTCTTTTACTATATCTGTTCTGAAGCACTATGCTAATTCGTGTGGGAGATAGCGAAGATAGCCGCCCGGCCGGGTCCATTGCGGCTCGGGTACGGAGAGTTGCTGCAGTTCAATTGAGCTTGAAGGCTCTAGGACTCAAGAAATCGAAAGCGAAGACCAAGGACAGGATGAACTCACGCCA
>JANWGL010004362.1:0-19910 GCA_025200755.1 Ceratobasidium sp. C01 | reverse complement strand
TGGATTACTTGCTAAGTGGACTGGTAGTGGTTAAACTACTTTCTGGTGCTTTACTAAGCTTGCTTAAGGCTGCCTGACTCGCTCAACTTTGGGGGAATTGACAAGGTGAAAGTGTTCTGAGGTTCACAGACACTTGAGCCTGCTTTTATATAACAAAGGGCATACAGGAAGAAAATAAACAACTATATACATGGCTCAGGAAAAGAGTGGAAACAAATATTGGAGAAGCTTTGTCTTCCTGGCAAAAGAATATTACAGGGGAGTCCATTATAGTCCAGACTACTGACAAGCACAGATCAACACAGCCTTACACAAGCATCAGTCATTGTTCATGGTCACCTGATCTTTTAACTTTGGTAAACAGCTAGGACTTAAATCACATGACACAGAACTGAGGCGTACAGCCTCCAGAAAAATGCTAAAAATAAGCTGAAAATCTGGGCTATCCAGCCATGTCCATGACATCGCCTGCCATAAGGGCGACGTTGGCAGGGCAACAGAGCCCCAGGGTTTGCTGCATGGAAATTGGCCACAGCATCATCAGCCCCTCCAGACATGGAGAAGCTCCATTCCCATGTGCCATCCTCTTTTCCATATCCAATCCATCATACTAGATACTGCAGGCCCCTGCCCTTATTGTCAGAGTCCAGGACTTCCTCAACTTCATAGTGCTCCTCTCCATTGAAAAATTTGGGGGTAGGCAGGGGAGTACCAGAGATCACAGGTTTGACCACAGCTGACAGGAGGTCCACTTGAAAGACGTCATGTATGCTCGTTGACTTAGGGAGCTTCAACCAGAATCCCACAGTGGACACCACCTCAGTAACCACAAAAAGGCCAAGACCTTTATGCTCCAGTTTCTTGGACGGCCAGCTGATGGTAATGTTCTTTGAGGACAGGCATACCCTGTCCCCATCTTTGTAGTCTGGTAGTTCGTAGTGTGACATGTCTCTAGCACAATGTTGCTGTGTCATTTCAAGGCTAGCCAAGGTGTCCTCACAAGCTTTGGCCAGTGCAGGCGCCCTTTCATCTGGTTCCAGGTTATCAGATCCAGGGGCTCCAATGGTCAATTGGTGGTCCATCCCTTAGACCAAATGGAAAGGAGTGTGCCCTGTTGCACTGCTGATAGAGTTGTAGTGGCAGAATTTGGCCAAAGGAAGCCATTGTGTTGTGGGCCACCTGTTTCTATTACTTACTTCTTGTTTCTGTTTCCTTTCTTGTTGTTGTGGCTCTCTCCTTGGCTGTGCCTTGCTGTGTAGCCTCTCTTCTCTCCTCTTGCTGCGCCGACTGCGCTATGGACTCTTCTCTTTGACACATGCTGTGTACTGCAGCTGCACCTTACTGCACACTGCATGACCCAATGTATGCTCATGTTTGTCTGGTGCTGCACACCCTTGTCTATATATTGAGCAACAAGCAAGCCTTATTCACCAGCTAGCTCTACCTCATTGCACTCTCTTCCTGTGTGACTATACCTTGAGCACCTACTGGAAATCATCTTCTCTATTCTTTCTCTCATTCAAGGTATCTGACGGCCACTCTCACACCCTTGACCTTTGAGTATAAGGGGGTCTTGACATTGTAGAGGAAGCTTTCTACACATCAAACAACCCAACCACCAAACTGCTGAACAGATCAAGCCTAGATGTCTTCTAGTGGCCCAGCTGAGTCCAACCATCCAGGGCTGCAACAACCCGCTGAGCTGCCCAGACAGGCCCCCAAAAAATGAATGCTGATATCTAAAAAACACAATCTGCAACTCCCAATGTCTGGATACCCAAGGTTGTCATCTTTCAACAACCCACTGTTGTCTCCCCACAGACCCAACGTGTACCAGGAGCCTACGCCAACATAACAAATGTAGGATTGGAAGATGTTCTCAACAAAGGGGAAACCACCAGCCTCATTCCCCCTCCAATCTCTCCGGTCCCTCAACCGAGAATCACCCCAACCCACAGACACACTATCACCACAGTGGGTTGATGGCTGCGCAACCAACAAAGTTCCTTACCCACAATGTTTCTTTGCTCCTTTCACTGCCGGGATGTATTAATAGTCCGGGTGGGAGCTGAGCTAGTCCCAAAACAAGTTCCAACTGCCGTGTCCTTCTACCACCCTAGGACTGGGACTTACCTCAACCAGCCTCAAGAGGAGGTTCCTGCATCAAAGAAGTGGCCCTGAGTCACATACTCCATGAGCCCCGACACAAAGTCGCCACCCCACAACCGATCCAGATGGGGAGGTACGCCGACTACAAGGAAACAGAGCCAAACCCATACCACTGGTGGACACCACACTCACAAACTCCCCCATCCCCTTGAGATCCTCAGGACAAAACACTGTCCTCCGCAGCAACATCCAAGCACTAAAGCGCAACTTTGAGAACACCTGAAGAGAAGCACACGAGGCTAACGTGGTTGCTCAGGAAGGGAAAATGCATGGGCAACAAACCCTGGCTTTCCAGAATGAGTTAAGGGAACAGGTGAACAGGTTGAACATCAAAATTTGCAACATCATGGGGCGACAAGATCAACTGCAGAACGCACTAGAAGATCTAGCTGTATGGCTACACAAAATCTGGTCACGAGGACTCTTTGAACACTGCACAAGTTTTAGGAACAGACCCCTTCCTCCTCTCTCTCATGGCACCTAGTTTCCACGGAGCGGTTGATTCCACGGCTAGGCAACCTGAACTCCCGAAAAAAGCACGACACCAACCCCCTGAGCCCTTCAAAAGGAAACAAAAAGGAGGAGACACAGAAACCTTTGCCATCAAGCTAGATCTGTCCTTTTCTGAATACAGCCTTTACGAGAGAGAATCCTGGCAAAAGATCACACAGCTCCTAACGAGGATGAAGGGCGGCTCCGAGGGAGACAAGTGGGCCCATCCCCTGTTGATACAATTCAACAGAAACCCCTGGGCATGCCAGGAAGCTCTGTTCACGTCCTATCAAGAGCTTTGAGCTGCTATTATAGCCAACTTTGATAACCCCCTCAAGAAAGATCGCACTTCTAGGGACATCTGAAAACTCACCCAAACTGGCTCAGCCCAAAGTTATGTCACCTTGTTCAGGAACTTTGCTGAAGAACTCAGTTGGGACAAACAGATGCTCAGGGACCAGCTACACACTGGGCTGAAACCAGAAGTAGAGGCCAAAATTCTCAAAGCAGGGATCACTCATAACAGCAACACCTGGACCCTGGAGGAACTTACCTCCTTCTTCAATAAAACTGACGACATCCTCTACCGCACCTGTCTGATGATCAAAGGATACACAAAGAACACGGTCAGTGGGAACGAAGGATATGTGTTGGAGGGTTCCATGTCCAAACACATTCCCCAAGCAGATATTGACCTGAGAAAGGCGGAAGGGAGATGTATCAAATGCGGAATCAAGGGCCACAAGTTTGCGTCCTGCACCCTGAAAGGAAGGGATCTCTTACCAGAACCTGTCAAGGGGAAGGAAGGAAGGATCTAGGAAGTGGAAGAGGAATCTGCAGCGGAGTCCACAGGGTCAAAAAACTAGAGCAACAGCCTGCATCCATGTCAGCAACCATTCCAATACTGACCAAGAATGCACTCCAGCTAAAACCTACAAATGATACACCCATTTGGTACACCTCTTCTGCTGGAATCATGGACCCTGTCAAAACTCTCACAACTGTGGATCTTCAAAAAAACTTCCACAACTCCAACTTTGTGAACACACACTCCCACTCCATCACTAACTAAGGAACCCTCAAGCTGTCATTGGGATAGATGGGCAGGAAATCAAACAACAAATCAGCTCCTACTGCAACCCTACCTTCTACATTGAGAACCATGAGTTCACCCAGAAATTTTTTGTCATGCCACTAGGGGAAACTGATGCTATTCTTGGGATGACTTGGCTGAGGGAAGCAAACCCTAGCACCTCCTGGGCTGCTCTTGACATGAAATTCCCAGAAGACAAGGTCACCAGTAAACACATCACTTTAATGGAGATACCCCCCAGATTCCAGGAGTTCTCAGATGTCTTTTCAGAGGAACTCTTTCAACATATACCCCCACACAGGGAAGGGTTTGACTGCACAATAGACCTGAAACCAGATACTGTCCTACCAAAACCCTCACGACCCTTTCTGATGTCTGATGCCAAGTCCCTCAAAATGACCAAATATCTACAAGGTGAAATGAAGTCTGGGAAGTTGCGGAAATCCAAGTCACAAGTGGTGGCTCCCTGCTTCTTCGTCCCAAAAGTCAATAGAACCAATTGCGTTGTGGTCGACTTCTGGAACATCAACAACATCACCATTAACAACCAGTTCCCTATGCCACTCCAAAGTGATCTCATAGACAAAGTCTGCAACGCTAAGATCTTCTCTCATCTTGATTTGTGTTCCAGGTTCAATAACATCCGTATTGAGGAAGGGGACAAGTGGAAAACAGCCTTTGCCTTCAAGAACGATCTCTATGAATCTGGGGTTATGCCCTTTGGCCTGAAGTATGCTCCTGCGGTCTTCCAATGTTTCATGAACAAGCTGCTGTGCAACCTCATTGATGTATGCATGCTTGTGTACCTTGACAACATCCTGATCTACTCCAGGAACAAGGAGAAACACATAAAGGACATACAAGAAGTCCTACAGTGGTTGAAGGCAAACCATCTCTTCCTGAAGCTCCCCAAGTGCAAGTTCTTTGTCAAGAAGGTAACTTTTGTAGGGCTGGTTATCACTCCCCAGGGAGTGTCAATGCAGGAGGAGAAGATTAGGGACATGGTGCAGTGGCCGAAAAACAAAAACTGTCCAGGAAGTCCAAGCGTTCCTGGTATTTGTGAACTTCTGCTGGTGTTTTGTCAATAACTTCAGTTCCATTGCCAAACCCCTCATTTCCTTGACGAAGAAGGACACCCCATGGCACTGGACAGACAAACACCAGGCAGCCTGTGATGGGCTCAAGCAGGAGATAACCAAAGACCCTGTGCTTATACTCCCTGACCATGGATGCCCTGTTTCCTTGAGACGAATGGCTCAGGGGCTGTCATGGGTGCAGTGCTCAGCCAGCAGGGGGATGATGGTTACCTACACCCGATTGCACTCATGTCTCAAAGTTTCAACCTGGCCCAATACAATTACAACACCCGTGACAAAAAGCTATTAGCAATCATACACTTTCTTGAACACTGGAGACTGTACCTTGAATATGCTAAAGAGCCTATTACCGTCTACACCGACCATCAAAATCTTGAGTTCTGGAAAAACATGATGATCTGTGGTAGAAGACACACAAGATGGTACCAGAACATCACTTCCTTCAATTCCCACATTGTTTATTGACCAGGGAAGATGTCCAAAAAACCAGATGCCCTCTCATGGGAAAGCAACCATAAAGACATCCCCAACCCCATGCAGACCATGATTGGGGCAGAACATTTCAGAGGCTGTAGGGTGTCCAACTCCCTGGACGTCATCACCGCCGTCCAGGAAGCTCAGGGCGACGACAAATCCATGATTACCCTAATCACGAGTGTCAAGGACAAGGCATTGCTGCCCCCTTTGGTTAGGAAGATGTTCAATAGGTACGACTGGGTGGAGGACCTCCTACGGTATGACAACCAGATCTGCGTACTGGATGCCATGGATCTTTGACTACAACTTCTGTCCTCACACCACAACCCGCCCGTTGGGGGCCACCAGGGGCAGGCACGGATATTGGAATTGCTTAGTTGGTGTTACCACTGGCCAGGTATGGAGGCTCAGGTGCACCGATTTATGGACTCATGTGAGGTCTGTCAAAGGAGCAAAGGACACAAACGGTGGGAGCCAGCAAACGACCTAGGGACTCCCTCGAGGCCATGGGTGGACCTCAAGTACGACTTCATTGTGAAACTCCCAGTGTCCAACGGGTTCGACAGCATCCAGGTGGTGGTGGACTGCTTCTCAATACAGGCACATTTCATCCCCTGCAACAAGTCCTGCAATGCCAAACAGTTAGCCGAGATCTTGCCAAGGAAATACGTCAGCTACATGGACTACCAAAACAAACAATCTCCAATCAGGATACCACCTTCAATAGCCATTTATTTTGAGCCCTGTACCAGAGGCTCAAGATTGAGCCCAACTTCTCCACAGTCCGGATGTTGCATGGGTTGTTTTCCGGGATCCCGCTCCTGCACACCAGATCCTGGCACAAAATCATAGAACCTGCTCCTGCACCTGCTCCCGCATGCGGGAATGCCAGGACCCACAGATTCCCACATGTTCCCGCGGAATGTGCCAGAATACGAGGGAACAGCGGGAAGATGGCGGGCACAGGAATACAATGAACCACCAATCCCATCACATTTGCATGTAAGATAGCTCATTAAATGCGCATAAATGAGAGCTGTCGGATGGTACTGATATGAGCTGGGAAATAATTTGTATACACACTATAAATTGACTTGTATAATATCAACAAATTGTAATTATGCATGCAAGCCATATCTAGCTGTATTTCTTCACATGTTCAAGTGGATTCTATGTTCTCACATTAATCTTCATTTACTGGGCAAGATTCATCCCGATTCATTCATGGGAACCCATCAAACTGGGGGCCAGTATGACTATTTCCCCCCAAGGCTTGTTTGGCTGACAACCCACCAACCAGCAGTTTAAAAGACATTCTAATGAATAGAATATATCTCATACCATTGATAAAAGGTCTTATAAACTCCATCATTTATTACATGCTCACATTGGTGAGATATCCAGTTAGTCTCCTTATTGTCTTGGTTGATTGGGACATCAGTCAATGGTGTAGGAACAGGATATATGATATAGATACAAAAAAGTGAACACAGGTAGGCATATACAGAAATGCATTTTGAGTAATATGTGCTCCTTAGAATTGTTTAGAATGTCCTTGGGAAGGCTTCACACTGCATTTTATGTCAAGATTCCCCCTCATTGACACTTTCCCTCCCAGTTTACCCACTTACAGTTGCCAGAACTGGATGAAACTTTGTATATAGCATTTGGGCATACATAACTAATGATCGCTTGTGGGGGAGCAATATATTTCCCGGCAATTACACTTACACAGGAACTCATGGGTCGATAAAATCAAGCAAATTTCGGGATTATTAGAGTATTATTGCATCCCATATGCGATAATCCAGCCGGCTGCAAGAAATGTAAAATATATTCAGGGATATATTCCATGTAACTTGCTCAGAGGCCTTTATCAATGAGTTTTGCGTGACCATCGAGCTTGTACAATAACTCTTTAAGGACTAGCACGTTTTATGGACAAACCGCTCTTAAGGATGGGCACATGGTAGGTATAGTCATGATAATCACACGCGCTCTTTGTGACGACTGTGGTGCAGCGCTGAACCAAAATACACTTAACTCTGCTATCAATCGGTTGCATCTAGGTCCGCAAAATGGAGAGCATATTAGATCAGGATGCTGAAGTTGTTGAGGAACAACCTTACCCGGTACGTTATGTGTATTTGACCCCCATTCATATAACTACTCACATTCCGCACAAGTCACATCACAGGAAGCAGATGCTAGCCTTCTGCTATTGTGCAAGATGCCTGGGAGGGGTCAAACCAAAACCACAAACAATCGACAATCATCGAGTACACTACCTGCGGCAGTCTACCCGCCCAGCGCCGTGGGCTGACATAGAGGATCCACCCAACAAAGAAGGTGTGCAACTCACTGGATGTATTGCATCTCCCCTAGCCTCTTGCCCGGATTATCCTTTCCCCCTAGTCCGTGCGCCTCTTCTAGTCACCTCTTGTCAACTCGACTTATGGCTCCAGTTGTGGACCCTGAACTGGAGGACGATCATGACTGATGTATGCGCTCCCCAAGCCCATTCAATCCTGCTATGTCAGAAGTGTCACACCACCCAGAAAAAACCAGTGGACCGATGACAATTGATGAAGACATTGAATTAGTGGACATAGTGGAGGAGATAAGCCGTGACTACCCATTTAATCAACTACTGCATGAGCACAATGAGTATGATAAGTACAATGGGCATGACAAGAACGACAAGCACAACAAGCACACCGAGCACATTGAGCATGCCGAGCAAGCCAAGCACTGGCATTTCAATGCATTTAGGGGCGTACTTGGACATGAAGCTAGGGGAGATGAAAATGACCATAATGATGCACTACCAGACAAGGATTTTGGTTTACTGGGTGCCGAAGACCAGCAACTCAAGCCTGCCCCACCGCTGTTTCAGTTCTCACCCAACGAGGAACTAGAGCCAGAACTTGATGATAATCCGGGTGACAAAAGTGATTTTGAGGCCCAGTGCGCTGCGTTTCAAGAGCCTCACCTTATTTGTAACGTGTATATTGATGGATTCGTTCAAAAAACGCCTTACGGGGCTACCCACTGAGCACTAAAGCACCAGCTAAAAGCTGCGCGTCGGCCTATACCTGCCCATTCAAACATTCATCAGGATGATATTACAAAAATGGCACAAACAATTGGAACCGTCAAGAAAAGGCTTGGAGTTAGTACTGACAGTATTATTACAACATTTGTGCTCTGCCTGGCCTATAAGTGGTGCTACTTACTCAAATATAATGAGAGTGCAGCCAGCGATATGAGTCTCAATGAGGACTGCTCCAGTGTTCTGTTTACAATCCGCAAACTTGCGTCTGGGGTTCGACGGCAAGTTCCCAATATGACCTTCCCCTTTGCTTCATTCATTGCTTGGATTCATCATATGTTGGGTCTCCCCGGAATTGCCGAGCTCATGCAAACCTGGCAAAACAGCAAGGAGGATAACCAGGGCATGGTACCTCCCATATCAAGCGATGAATGGATGAATAGTTTGGATCCAACTAAGCCAATTGGTGATATAAGAGAGGGGTGGGGATGGCGATCAACCAGGGCAGGACTCGCACATCGCGAGGACCCCAACACTTATGATGCAACCGATGAAAGTGTACTAGAACCGCCCATCCGCTTTGTGAGCTGACCGTATGGACTTTCACTGACTTTGAACACTGACTGGTAAGGGATCTGGTTCATATGATTTCCGCGTGATTTCTGAGACCATTTACTAGGTTTCAAGCAACAAAAGAAGGGAATTACTCGGTTGGTGCGTGCTATCCTGTAATCAACAATCTACCACAACATATGCGCTTTTTGTGCAAAAACATCTCTTTATGTATAGTTATGCCCAGTCACAATGAGCTGAACAATTACGCTCTTGACCAAATGCTGGGTCCTCTGATTGAAGAACTATTAGAGCTTAAACAGGGTACGTATTCATGTGTAATTTCAGGCATAATCATTGCTCACTAAATAAGGAATACGCATGACTGTGTGCCAAGTCGATCCTCTGGTTTACCAAGAAGAGATTGTGCATGGCAAGCTGACCCAGCATATTGCTGACCTAATTGCCCGCATCAAGCTAGGCGGCGGTGCCGTCGTCAAATCTGAGTTGAGTTTCTGCCTTTATTGCCGTACCTGCCTGTCCTCGCTTTCGGTTCCTGCCGGGTAGACTTGCCAAGGTAGGTAATCCAGAATTTTTGAACTGTTATTAAATTTTTGCTTCTAGATTTCCCATTCTGCAATCCTCAGGAGGAGCTGAACAACGTCTATTACTGGAAGTCCTTACCGACACTTGAGGAACAGAAAGCATTCTATGACTTCACTGGCAACCTGTTCAAGGTGCTCCATAAGATTCTTGGGTGGCACACTTCAACCGCATCTCCTCAAGACGCGATGCACCTCCTCTACCTTGGCGCCATGAATTGGATCGTCAAACAGATACTTGTTGGTCCTGGGATGCTCAATAAGCGCCATACGGGCAACCAAGATCCTCAAGATGTTTTTAATGACTGCTTAGACAAAATATGGATGCCGAGAAACTTTCAAAGACTCCCTCCAAAGGTATTTATTTGACATGATAGATTATTTACCATTAACATACACGCATACAGCTTGGCCAGACTCGAGTTTCTATCAAGGCGGATCAATGGAAACCCACCCTGTGGATCATCTACATTCCCCTTTTCTTAGCTGTTTGTGACAGAGACGAGATAGGTCCTGGCTACATACCCTGTGGAAACCAAAGCTCTCCTGGAGCTAAACACCAGGTCTTTCGTGCACAACCTTTGCACCAGCAACGCTGGAAACATAATCAAGTACTCGGGAAACCTAACAAGTGCCCGCCCTTGGAAGCATGTTTCCCCTCCTGTAGCGCACAATTCCATGACCAACAGATCCTACACTTCTGCGTTGCCATAAACATCATTGACAAGCGTTCAATTATCCCAGCTGAAATTCAGTTCACTCAGCGCTTACTTGAATCACTCTGCAGCAACTACGCATACAACAATATCCAACTATCCCCTAATTTCCATTTTGTGATGCACCTTGGAAGAATCTCTGCTCAAAACAGGATCCGTCTACAACACCCATGTTTGGGGTACTCAACAAAAACCCTCTAAGTTCCAGAGCGCTCTGGAGTGCTCTGGAGAGTTGGAGCACATGGAGGCACCCCCCCCCCTATCCGGGACACTCTGGAGCACACAATTTAGCCTCAGGAGCACGCCAGAGCACTCAGGGGGACCAGTCCCAATTAGCAAAACAAAGCTCAAATAGTCATGATATGAGGCCCAAATAAGTCAACTCATTAATACCAATCAAATCTTGATCTTTGATTGATCACTGAATTGAGTTGATCACTGGATCAATCAGCCTCACTCAGCACTGAGGCACACTGCCAAGGGTCAAATGACTTGCAAGCTGGCAGCAGCAAAGTCCCCCCACCACAACACCATGCCCAGCGCAATGCACCTGACATCTCCCCTGGGGGTATTTTGTAGCATTTAGCCTATTTGGTCAACAACAAGGGATGGAAATTTAATGGCTAGTTCAAAAGTTTGATCAAATTGGAAATTAAAATGTCCCTTATTTGGGCAATTTGAAAATCTTATAAAAGATGCGCCCCATTCCGAAAGTTATTTAAGCATTGTCAGATTTGAAATTGACCAGTAAACGATGGAGAAATTCGCATTTTATTTGCGCAAACGCAATTCTTTGCAGATTTGGGCATGTATTTTGCTCGTTTCTCTATCATCCCTTGACCAAATTGGAATCCGACTGCAGATTTGGAAAGCTGAGGTTCTCTGCCTGTTTTTGGCACATGTTCCAAATTGGGTCTCTCCCAAACCATATTTGGTTAGATTAGGCTCATGAGCACTCTGGAGCATCATATCATCCGCTCAGTCAGCCCTTACACGATCAGGAGCAAATGGCAGCTCCAGAGCCAAGGGGGTTTTTACTGATGCATGGAGCACGCAAAATGCCATTGTATCACGGATTAGTCATAATGGTAAGGGAGCAGGAATTTTGAAAGGTACACTTATGCGAGGTTGGTGGAGTCATACTACCCTCCAAACCCTTGTATGTGCGGTATTTAATTAGTTTGAGCTGCACTGAACTATGCGAGTTCAGATAAAGAACTTGCGCGCGCTATCTAATCGCACACCAGCCAATGACAGTGTGATCGAGGACCTGCTTACAGCGCTGGGGGGTGGAGCTGAACATGTGCAGCAGTGCAGAACACTCATGGCGTTCATTGCGCAATGCCAGACCACGTATACTCGCCTCCACAGGATTCAAGGTACATATTCTGGTCTTACTATATTATTGTTGCTGGGTCTAATTATTAGCACTTAGTTCCGACAAGGTTGTCAAACCAGTCACAAGTGATAAACCTAGAAAAGCATGATCTTTAGGATCTTGTTCTTCAGTTCTGCATAGCCACGTGGCCCGATGCAGGAATTTAAGGGCCGGGAATGGTTTGGGACCAGTATCTTACCCCTGTGGGGATGGTCCAAAACCATAGTTATGTGGAGCACAATGGCATTCAATACGGCGTGTAGAAACACACAAGCGGGAAAGGTTATTGCTATGGGTATATTGACAGCCGTAACCCAGTGTGCATAGATCGCATTCTACATATTGATTTCCCGGGTGAGGTTGAAATGCACTGCATATGCACAATGGTCCGTCCTTTTCAACCACCACAAGTTGATGACCGATTCCCTTGGGACACATGGTATGGTTTGGCTTACACATTTGCTAGCATACTTAGTCTTACTATGTTTCTGTAGGTCTAGTCATTTAGGGGTCTCTCGCTGGGCATACAATGAACTCGGTAGACTAGTCACACTACCGTCTGACGTTTCTCTGGTGCACTAGTGCAATTTGACGTACCCATGTCCTACAGGAGATACCGGGTTACAGTCGCCCTGGACAGTGTGAGTCCAGAGTGCAACGATGATGATGACAAGTAATATATGTATCTTGCTCTTAACTGAACGCAATTGCGAGCAAAGTTACTGTAGTTGTCATATAACTAGCCACGCCGCGCTTGCGCCGTGTGACAGAAGTTTATGTTTGGCCATAGCCACCAAGGTCAAAATCAGTGTGACAACCAAGCTTGTAGTCACGCTATATGCCCCTAAAATCTATGGATCTTACATATCAAACAAGGTTTACTGACCAGTTATTTACTTATTTCAGTGATTGCTTCGAGCCTGAACAGTTAGACCTTATCTCTCGTACATGGATCTCATTTACTTTACATGCCAATAGTGTGACCATTAATTTTTCTCCAGCCTCCACCCAGATAATGTGATGTTTCGACGCTTCCATGTGACATGACGCGTGGCTAGTTACATGACGACTACAGTATGTATTATTTGGGACAAGAGTCAAGTAACAACAATAGGGAAAAGGTGGCGTGTGAGACGCGGAGGAATGTGATTGGAAAAAATAGGGTTGAAAGGAAACTAATGTATGCGCCATATTGTTGTGCGCCTAAACCTTCTTCTTATTCTTTGCACCGGGGGGACGTCCACGCTTAGCCTTAGGAGCATCAGCTACTTGGTCTGAACCCACAATAGAACTGGTAGCATTCTCCGGAGCAAGTATCACAACCATAGCCGTTGTGGTGTCCCCAGACTTCTTGGGTGGGCAACCCCGCTTTTTGCAGGCAACAGGCTTGGGGTTGGAGGGTATGGTGCCACTAGTGACAGAATGAGGCTCAGACCTGAGAGGCGGAGGCAGGGGCATCTGGTAATCAAGGGCATGTGGGTGATTATTGCGGTTGTGGAGGTTGGTCCTGGCGCCGTCAAAGATGCAACGGATCCCAACGCTCAGTTACCTTGTGTCACAACTTGTGGGAGATGCGCAGAGCATGCAGGAGGGTCAATAGAAGCGGTGTTGGCAACACCTATGCTTACTGGTGAGAACGGGGGACGCAATTTACTTATGTTACTCACATTGTCGGGTTCCAGGAAAGGTGTCAACGCCAGTCCTGACCGGAAGGCTAGTGTTGCCGGGGATGCCATTGTTCTGCAGCTGCAGGTCAAGAGGAATAGAAACTAGGTTGGAAATATTAGTATTATTTTGGGATCCGAAGGATGAGAACTGACCAGCGCGTTCCCAATGCAAGCTCCCTGTAGCTTAGGGATGTCGCCCGGGATGCCCGCATGCGGGAATCCCGTGGAAATTCCCGCACCCGCACCCGCGATTCCCGCATTGCGGGAGCGGGCGCGGGTGCGAGAACGGCCCTTGGCGTGCGGGAAATTCTCCGGGAATCCCGCAAATTCCCGCGTTTTAAGCGCCCGGATGCGTAGATCATTTCTAAGATTTTTTCGCATTTTTCCGCTCGCTCAAACAGTGAGAATAGCTACTTTTTACGCACAAGCACCCCAAGTACCCATCACATCAGAAATTGAGTGACCACAATTCCCACCACAACTGCAGGATAACATATTCATAAAATGCACATAATTCAGGAGAGTTCATTCATGTACTTAACATGCCTTAAATAAATTATACTGCCTGTGTAATCCTCAAAATACTTCAGGGGGATATTTACCCCTGAAAAAGCGCCACACGCACTAAGGTGAAACCGCGGGAAACCTATTGCTCCCCTGTGAGAGATCAATATATACACAGCTCAGAAGACTCTATGTCAAATTTGAGTGGTTTCTGACCACTGGAAGGTGTTGAAACAGGGGGAACAATGCAAAAAAAAGGGGGAAATCAGTACTAAAGCCGGTCTGCAGCACCACTGGAGGCAATTGAGACAATTCCAATGAGTGGATTCTACTAAGAATTCACCATTCTATATGTCTAGGTGTCTCCACTTTTTCAAAATTCTGTATCATAATCAACTTGCTATACTTGAACCCGGGGAGGTACGCACTCTGCCTTACACACGGTTTTGTACCTTCCCAACTATCTATGGGTGAGATATTTGGCACACATATCTGTACATATATTGTTGGTACTGTGTGCTATTTAGATGTTCCATACTTTACCAAACTGGTGAGCAGCTGAGCTAACAGCTTAACAGGGGGTTTTAATAATTATAGCATTCATTTGACACACTTCCTGTGATTCAAATGGGCCGGAATTTGGCACATAAATGCCATAGAAATATATCTACATGCTGGTTGCTTTACGCTGGGCGCATATAGCTCGGTTAGTGCCTGCGTTCGAGATTACATTATATACCAATCTTAATCTGCGTATTTCACCACGTGAATAAATTTATCTCAGTATATAATATATACCATTGGGAAGCTCTCGATTTTGCGCATTTAATGAGCTATGAATCGTCAGGATGTGACGGGTATTCGGGTACCCCATTCCCGCATTCTCGCTGCTTCCCGCAGAACACGCGGGAATTTGCAGGATTCCCGGAGAATCCGGCATTCCCGCGTGCAGGCGCGGGTGCGGGTGCGAGAATGACCCTCAGGGGTCAAATTCCCGCATGCGGGTGCGGGATTCCCGCATTTTGCCCAGGCGATACCCTTACTGTAGCTGCATGCTCCTCTCGTATAGCGCGCCCTTTGTCCCTATTGCCCGGCCCCTCAGCACCGCCCACATCATCCTTGCTGTCCATACTATCCTTGCCACCCTTGCCGTTCTTGCCATCCTTGTCCTTGTCCATCCCAATTCCCTCTAGCTGCTTGGTCGGATAATCTAGCCCCCAATCGTCCCTATCGCCACCATTGCTGTCATCTGGCATCAGGTGTTTGCCAAGGAAGGTGGAAATGTTGGGCTTCACGGTCACCTTCATATTGAGAAGATGAGCGTATTTTTTGAGCTTGGTTGGATTGTTCTTGTGCCAAGACAAGCTGACCCAACATATCGCGATACAAACAACGACATTGGTGGCACCTGAGCCACGTTCGAGGAGAGGGATTGGGTGCTTGACAACTTGAAACCTGTGTTGAGAAGGGCATGGTGAGAGGCCAGGCCGGTTTCTAGTCCTCTCAAGCTTGGCTACACAGATAGCCTCATACAAGTTTGTTTCCTGTGTGAGTTCTCGTAGGGTGAGTAAAAATCTTCAAACGAAAAAAAGACTCACCCACAGTGACTGATGGTCAGGTTGCTTTGTGATAACCCCCCCTCCCTGTTGCTCTCATCTTAGGACATGTAACCTGGATGAGATAAATATTCCCAGTCTGGACCGTGAAGAGACGGAATCTTCTTGATGTGTCTGCCATGTGTGATGGCCTTCTACAAACAGGTGTATAGATGAGGATAGCATGTGATTACATAAACATAAGTACAAACCCTCTCTGCCTGCTGGTACTTTTGCGTGTTTATCCTCATCAGTTCAATGTCGTCATCAGTCTTCTTCATATTGTGCCACACAGTCTGAGCCGATCTGAAGGGGCCATTGTGCAAGAGAATTACTACCTGCTTGTCTCACAAACCGCGTAAGATGGTTGACAATTTGCTCTGATTATTTGGGATTGTTGACCAAAAACTGCAAAATATAGGTTGGTACCCAGGCTACCTGTTTGATTAGTGATTCCTTCCAGTGCGGGTACGGTTGGCAATAGTGTGTCTCGGGATCAACAAACTAGGCCAGTAGAGTATCGGGTTCGCCATGCTCGTCCTCAAAGTACAGTCAAATGTATTTGGTGGCCGTTATGCCCTGCAACTGGTAGAACATAGTCTGCACATGCTCCTAAGTATCTTAAACGCGTAAATTATAAGCCATCTCAGTTTCAGACTGACTCGCCTTCAGACTGTTATTTTCTGCGCTATTCTTCCTCTTCCCGACACAATGACGAGCCTCGCCGACTACTTTAGAAATGATTTTAAGAAGATCAGGGGTAGGTATAGGGTTAGTAAGATATAGCTTTGTCTCAGGCAAAGCGAGGTTTGTTGGTGTAGAGGGTGCTGGAGCCGAACTGACATTTTCAGTTGGCACCAACCGGCTCACAAGAACAAGAACAAGCGTGAGTTTTCATCGTTACACCAATGTTACTCTTTGCTCAGGTTCTTGTATTCTCCAAGCATGTTTGTCAGCTCGTTGATCTGCCGCTTTAGCAAAAGGTTTGAACAAGCATTTGCTGACTTGCTGGGGACCACCAAAAGATCTGGAGCATGTCAGTCACATGATTTGCCGTATAAGGACGCATATACTCACCGTTAAGTCCAGCCCTTGGCGCTTGTACACAAGTGGCACCCCCAGTATTATTGTCTGGTTGGTGGGTGTTATCCATTACCTCCTCTGGGCTGAGCACTACACTCAAGACAAGTGAGCATTGAAACAAAAGCGACGCTAATAAAACTCATGTATATCTCTGGCCAACGGCACATTCTGGAGGTCTGGCGTATCATGTGGGGTTGGAGTGCCATCAGGCATTCCCGGATTCGTAGCAGAGGAAGTGGAATGAGCAGAGGGGACCGACCCCCGAGTGGATGAAGAGGCTGACCTGGGGAGCTGAAAGGTGCAACCTGGCTCTGCAGCCACACCAAGACGAGGTGGGGCATAGACCGGTTTAAATTTCTGTGAGGGGAGCTCAGAGTTGGCGGGTATAACAAGGTCAGGGCTATCTCTGGATTCCTTGTACCCGCCGGCCACCACTTTGCATTTAGACATAGCACGTTTGAGTCAAGAGAAAGGAAGGGGTGGTGGACCGTGTGTAAAGCAATAGATTTACCATTAAATATATACTTGGGGTATACTGAGACAGTGCCCAGACACGCTGAATTGGTAGAAGTACATTTGCGCTCTAAGTGCATTTGCCAGTTGTGCATGCTAGTTTCAGTGTTCCACCAGTTCAGCAGTGGTCCAAGGGGCAATTCAATGTTGGTACACCCGCTAATGTTGGTATACCCACCAAACAACCATCCATGTTAGTGTGTATGAACCGTTTGGTGTACATGGGACCACCTGGATCTACACGACCTTCTCAAGACACAATGGATTGAATAGACACTAGGTCAGGGAACAAGCATAACCCATCATGGTACACCAGACCGGCTTGCCAAACATCAGGTTTGCAGTGTTGGCTGTAAATGCGGTGTACTTTTGACATTTCACTATGTAAACTTGTTATCGGCGCTTCAAGGAGGACATGACCTAGCCTAACCGTACACACAGTAGATGCGCAGGGACCCCTCCCATCACAACGTGTGTTGTTTGCATTGATCATGCATGCTATCAGATTCAGCGTCTGGTGCCCATTGTTGGACATAAAATTTGATTGAATTGAACATGCGACTATGAGTGTATGCTCTCACAATGCTTGATTGATGGCTGCATATTGTATCTTTGCTTGATTGAGCATATGAACAAGAATAGGACATTTGACAATGAAGTTGGCAGTGAAGACCCCCCAAGACTGCCAGCTTGCAGGTCATGTGAGCTCAAACCAACCTTCCTTGTCCAGTAACCTCACCATCTACACACTTCCTGCTGTGTTATAAGATGTCCAAGCAGCACTGCTCAACAACTCCAGCTTAAAACCCCCTTGTATTAAACATCTTCAAGTGTTTTGCTGGCTCTAAAAAGACCCCACTTACTGCCTTCAAATTCCTACGCCAGCTTGACTTGTTTACCATGGGTGAAGAAAGGTTAGTCTAACTAATAGTCTTGTGTTGTAACTGTTAGATAAATTAGTTTCTAGGCAATTGCACAGAGCTTGCATGGCACTGCTGGACTCCATCACAGGTTCCCAGCCACCTCCTGTAAGCAGTGACATCCTGTCTATACTTAACCTGAGAATATGCTGACAGAACTGAGACCTTCCCTCAGCCTCCTGAAAATGAGGCAATGGGCGTAACCTATTGCCACCACTCTCCTGCCGAGGCCTCACCTGGCAGCCAGCGTGCTGCCAAAAGGCATGAGTAATTAATTTATCAGATCCAAATAGCTTGCCTTTAGCTAACACAAACATTAGGAGCTCTGCAGAGCGATGGGAGTAACAATGTGGATTTGGGGGCCAGGGGGGATCAAGCATGGTAAGTATTGTTGTTGTCTAATTCCTCACTACAGATTGATGATTGGCTGCTAAGAACTTGGCCGAGCCACAAGAGCACCTCAACCTGGCTGCATATTTTCATTCCCTCCGACCCTTGAACCAACAAGCCTCTGCTAGGACCAATCCACATGCATAGCCTGATTACGAAATTATCAATGGCAATCTGGTCCTTTCAAGAGATATGCTTGCAATGTGAAGCATGTTCGATGAAGATATTTACAACATGCCTCCCTTCAATTTTCAATCAGGTCTGGCAGACCCCTCAGGTTTTACTCCACCCTGTGGGCAACAAAACATTCACACACCCATTCAACAACCTCCCTTTGACGCGCCGGTTATACCACAGGCGGGTGGTGTCGCTCCCATCAGAGCAGCTCAGCTACCTTCGACTGGTGCCTCCTCAAGTTTTTCAGGCCCACAAGGAGCTGGTGCAACGTCTATATCAACAACTACTGGTGACGACTCGAGCAATACAATTTTCAGCTTGGCTCCGTCCGCCTCCCAGTCGCATACACACTTGGGCCCAGGTTCAACTTTCGCACTGGACTTGGAGACCCATATCAAACCTATCAATGACAACGACTCTATCATTACTGTCTCATTTGGCCCGCTCACTTTTGGAGACACACCTCCTGGCAGGGCTGGCTCAGGATTGCGTGGGAAACCATGGGAGTTTTGGGAGAAACACAAGGTAGTGAACTACTGGGTTGGGCCCAAGGCGCCTGTTGGTCGTTTTGACATAGCTATGGACAAGGCACAAAACCCAAAACCAGGTCAACTGGCGAAGGAATGGATTGAGGTACAATTGAACCACCTTGCCTCCTGATATTTGTTGACGGGTTGCCTTTTAGCTGCACACACAATTCTGTGGGGCTCGCGATGTGATGGAGATTGTTCGCCAGTGGGCAATACTTCTGATGACTTGCAAGTTACTCTGGATGGTCAAGAAACTTATCAAGAAACGCAACAATAGGGCTCCGGGCGAGCCAGTGCCATCTTTTATCGAACATATAGCCAGAATATTTGGTAACAAAAAGCTCGCTGCGAGACTCAGGCTTTCGGTGGTTGCGTCTTGGATTTACAACAGGCAAAATGGGTGGCTTGCGTCGATGAATGAAGCATGTGTACTCTCAAATGTTGAGATCGCTGTTGATAACGTGTTTTCAAAATAGGCATGCCTCCTACGCCGCAGGGCATCTCAAACCTACAATTGTCTCAAACCCACATGGCCATGCTGTGTCCCGACCGTCCCGTAGCACAACGCCCCAAAACAACAGCAGTGGAGCCCGCTTGTCTCTCCATGCCTTGACGCCGGCTCAACCTCATTGAATTGATGCCTCCGTGACCAGCTCTGGGCAGCCCAGTCGCGACACAGCCCCCGTAGCTCCCCATGTCACTGGAATGGCCGAGTTTGTGCTTGAGAATAACGTTGTTAGCAGCAGCGTGGTTTCCCTTGCAGGCACAAAGGAGGACTTGATCAGAGCTACTGCGGATAGCGCAAGCCTCGACTCGTTCAAATGTCTTGCAGCAGTATATCTCTCTTATTGCCCGATGCAGCGCACTTCAGCTATCCAACTTGTCACCAACCCGGAAACTCCT
>JANWGL010004360.1:0-11748 GCA_025200755.1 Ceratobasidium sp. C01 | reverse complement strand
GTGCTCAGGAGCCGTATGTGGTTCATATCGATCGACAACGTCCCAAAGCAGTGCGCCGTTACCGGCCTTCTAAATCGGCCGTCTCGCGCGTGGGGCCCAACGTATATTATGTCGATGGTGGATACCAACCTCCGTCTCCGGAGAAAGAGAGGAGATATAGAGAGTATCCTAGAAGAAGTGAATACCTGGATCCTTCCGAGGGCATGTATGAGGATGAATATGAGGGCGGATATGGGTCTGAGGACTCGTATGATTCTGGTGATCCATGGAACCCGAGGAATGAGGTTCGTGCTCCTGAATTATAGTAAATACATTTTCTACGGATGCTAACCTGCATGTTTATGTTTTTAAAAGGACTATTATGAGCGTTCAAGGGATAGATTTAGCGACGAAGACTCGTTTGAAAGCCCGGGAGAAATGGATCCACAACCTCCTACCGACCAATATCCTAGCTCCTCCTCTCCCGCCCCCCGCCGGCCGTTTGAGATGTCTCCTTCACCTTCCATCGATGGGGATGTGCCACCTCAACAACCTGTACCACCGCACCACAGCGCGCAGGATGAACCTAGTGTTTTGTCTCATCAGCAGGACCTCCCGGCCGCTCCAAATAGTTCTAGCCCTACATCGATGAACGAGCGCGCTATGTCTGCTAGCTCAATCTCGGACAATGACTTGAACGAAGGCAATTCGAACGACGGTGACTCGGATGGTAGCGACCTTGATGCCAGTGACTTGGATGACGCTTTGCTCGCTAGCGCATTGTTTGAATCATCCGCCCAGGCGCAAGCCGCTTCCCAGTTCTACAACCCGCGCGTACAAGCAGGCTTAGCGCCTCCTCAGAAACGCCCCAGGACACATTCACCCGTCTTTTCTGGTTACGACTCTGAGGAAGAACTGAGGAGGAACTTTCAAGTTCTTGGGGACTCGAGGCTTATGTTGCTACGAGATCCACCGCCGTGGCAGGCGCTTAAGAGTTTAGTCGCTCCACGGAATAAACCTATTTCTCTCGTGAAAGTCAACCCCCAGAGCCAGGTTAGCTTGGCCGATCCAAAGCCGCCTGTGGCTCACTTGGCCAAGAAAAGGAAGATCGGAACGGGAGGGGCAATGGGGATCTGGAACCAAATAAAAGCCTCTAGCAAGACGTCGTCGCAGTCAGGCGGCGGCCCCATCTCTACGCCGCCGTCAGCTCACACCAGTACTACCTCCACGAAACCGACATTGGGCGGCCGTCCACTTGTATCGAAGACAGAACCATTACAAAAGCAAGAAGATAAACCCGTTCGACGTACCACGCTTGGCCGCGCGCCTCGACCTCCTGGTACGACGGTTTGGAAACATAAATGAAGCATTTTGTGCTGGTACGTGGATTTATATTATGTGAATTGGGTTTCGCTGATACTGCGACATGGCTTTTGCAAAAGTTGATACTTAATGTTAAATATATGCTGTACCCCCAATAGATACCGTATCGGGATTCAGCCCCTAAATGTCAAATTGGGCCGTACCCAGTGCTGCCACTATCTCACGCCAAAATAGCCGTCTATATGCGGGATGGCGAGAGGCGTATCACCGTGTCACAGGCATTACTTTGGTGATGTCACCGCGGGGTCCCTCCGATAACAGATCTACCGATGATGCTTAAAACCATCTACTGACCACTGAACATTCATCCACAAACTCCCATACCTCTCTGCTTGAATCTGCGCCCCCATGGATAAGATACTAGAGAAATTTAACCAATTCTTCCAGGAGTCTGAGCGTTCGCTCGAAAATTGGCATCTTATCCACCCAGAGAAGGCCAATACTGTGTTTCACATAGCTCTGAAAGGCGAGGCTCTGCTCAACAGCTCGAAATTGAACAAGGGGCTCGCCTTTACTACCGAGGAGCGGAAGGCTTTTGGTCTGGAGGGAAGGTTGCCTAGCAATGTGCAAACCCTGGATAAGCAATGTAAACGCGCCTACCTACAGGTAAGTGTGGAGTTTACTCGCTATGGATTCTAGTCGGGAAATTGAACGCGTTTTATAGTACAACAGCAGAGAGTCACCAATCCTCAAGAACTCATTCTTGCAAAGTCTCAAGCAGCAGAACTGGGTTTTATACTATTCACTGCTTGGACGACACCTCAAGGAGATGATTCCGATTATTTATACTCCAACCGAGGTAAGCGAGTTAAGTCAACAGTGTCATGCTCAATACTGATATTTTTTCATAGGCGGAGGCCATCGCAAATTATTCACATTTGTTCCGCAAGAGCGAGGGGTTGTTCCTTACGCGAGTTCTCACGCTCCTTTGCCAGATTCGGAGTCTAGTTCTAATACGCTCGTCGTTAGATATTCTGAAGAGGCAACTATGGAGAAGGCGTATTTGGAACAAACTCACCACCGAGAGATCGATTTGGTTGTCGTATCTGATGCTGAAGCGATCCTGGGCATTGGGGGTAAGCTGGATCTTGACAATTGCGACCGATACTAAGTCTCTTACTTTTTGACGTTTCAGACCAGGGAGTTGGCGTAAGTGTCCTGATAGACCACTGTGGCAAGTACGAGATAGCTAAAGACCTTGGTATATCGTTTTCATAGGGTATTGGGGTACGTTATCCGGAATCACTTCCAGTCATCGTCTAGCTCACACGTTATGAACCAGATTTCAACCGCGAAGGCCACCATTTACTCGTAAGCATTCGCCGCGTTCCCACGTTGCTCTGTTAAATCTTACATGATACGTAGGTTGATCGGCGGTATCGACCCCTCTAAGGCCTTGAGTGTAACACTAGACGTCGGAACGGACAACAAGGATCTACTAGAGGATGAACTTTATGTCGTAGGTGGATTCTATGAGTTACGAATAATGACCGAATTTAAAGTATTGCAATCTAGGGCTGGCAACACAAGCGCGTGCGTGGTGAAGATTATGATAAATTTGTAGACAAGTAAATATGTGGCTATATGCGCCCATCAAATACTCACCTCTTACCCGTTTCTTAGATTCGTACAGTTGGTTCGCAAGCACCATCCTCATTCCTTACTTCATTTTGAAGATTTCGGTACGCTTAGACATAATTGTTTTGACTACTCTGGGCTGACTCGATAATAGGATTGACAAATGCCCAACGCCTCCTCGAAATCTACCGCGACAAGCATGCTGTGTTCAACGACGACGTGTAGGTTGCCGGGACTTTGTGGAGTCCGCTAGCGATTAACTTACGGTTGGCTGCTTTATTCAGGCAGGGAACTGGTGCCGTGACCTTGGCTTGTCTGATGGCGGCGGTTGGTGTCACGAAAAGCAAACTGTCCGACCAGAGGATTATTGTGTTTGGTGCTGGAACTGCTGGCCTTGGAATTACCCGCCAGCTCCGAGACGCAATGGTCACCATCGACAAGATCTCCCGCGACGAGGCGAACAAGAAATTCTACCTAATCGACAGGGAGGGGCTCGTGAAGACAAGTGTGAAAGGCGGAGTCCGCCACGGTCTCGAGGACTTTGCTAGGAGCGACGACGAATGGACGGGCATTGGAACGACATCCAAGGTTGAACTACTCGATGTCATCAAAAAGGTACAACCAACAGTGCTAATAGGTGACTTGCCACCTCATGATCTCTCGGAACGATTATCCTTAACTCCGTTTTGCGTAGGCTGCTCGACTAAAGGCGGCGCATTTACAGAGGAAGTTGTTCGCGAAATGGGAAAGCACGTTGATCGCCCCATTATCTTCCCTCTCTCCAACCCTAGCCGTCTCGTAGAAGTAGATCCCAAGGACGCGAATGATTGGACAGAAGGCCGTGCCTTGCTAGCAACAGGATCACCGTTCCCCCCTGCTAAGATGCCGAATGGCAAAGAATATATGTACGCCGGCAATAAGCTTCGTCTTAAAGTCAATCTAACGCTCTTATCTAGCATCGCTGAATGCAACAATGCCCTAATCTACCCTGGACTCGGCCTTGGAGCTATTATCAGCCAATCTCGTACGATGAGTGACACTATGCTACTGGCGGGAACCCAGGCGTTGGCTTCGCTTGCACCAGCGCTCAAGGATCCTGACCAGGCGCTGCTTCCAGACTTCCAAGGTACGCACTCATATTCCGTTGCCAGCACAAACTGACGCACTTGACCCACAGATGCCAAGCGCGCAAACTATGAGGTAGCTGTCGCGGTTGCAGAACAGGCGATTGCGGAAGGTTCTGCTGGGGTCAAATGGGGGAAGGAGGAAGTGCGAGAGAAGGTCAAAGCCAAGCAATGGGAAGCGGTCTATGGAACGTACAAATACGATCCCAAGGGCGAAATTTGAGCCGACACGAGCGGACAAGTGTGTGTATTTTCGGGAATCATAGTGTACTACATATAATGAAACGAACAGGTTGCGCTTTATGTCTTGTTGAATTAAGGGTCTGAGTACACTAGCCTCCAGCCTCCCACGTGAGAGCCCGCCTAGAACAACCACGGTGGCATTAAGGAATAGACAACACGAAATGTACTGCACACTTATACGTTCTCGCTATACCATGTGCCCTGCGGGAGGGGGGCCTAAATAGCTGTATAGGATTCGCCTTGCTTGTGTTACCGCAGCAGCGGCCTATTTCAATCGTGAATAGCGCATATAACGAGTGTACTCACCAAGACAACTGGCCGCAATCACAAAAAATGTGGCGTTTACTGAAACCGACTAATACACCGACACTTCCATGAGTAACAAGTCGGAATGCTCTATCCCCAAACGGTACTATTGAGACCGAACAAGTTGAATCGAACGCAAGGTTGAAACTTGGACGGCCGGAAACCTTAAGAGCCACAAATGGGAACCGAACCAGCTTCAATACCGAAATTAAGTAGACAAAAGGCTTCTGGGATGGATACTCGGCATATCCTAGGATACACGGTTGAATTATGGAAGGTATAACCAATGGAGTCTTGTGTGTCACAACCGCGGCTCGAGCCTAAGCATACTTTGGGTTAACATGCCGGGCCAATGTAATAGGCGAGGCTCAGAACTTAAACCAGGACATAGACACTGATATTTAAGCGCGTTGAGTAAAGAGGTTTGTGTTGGTTCCAGTTCTTTGTGGTGTATATTTTGCCCCAAATAATTAGCTGATAATCCCAGAAAGGCAACTCAGGATTTGGTCGATCAGTAAGCGCCGAGGCTGGGTAGTTGTGAGTCGAAGATCAAAGCTGATCCAACGACCAGGAGCCACTAGACGACCCCGATAACTTGAAATCTTATAGACTAAGATACAAGCCAAAGGAATCCAATTGGTGCATGTCTTCTCAACAAACTGCAAAACCGTCTCTCCAGGTAAGCCTTATAACTCAGCAACCAGTTTTTGCTCACCATCTACTCCCAGGGCGTTCGTATCAAAGCACGCAAAGGCGCCGTTAAGGCGCAAGCTAAGCACGAACCGAGTGGTACGTGTCATCTCTGCTAGACGATCGGCAGCTAACCCCTTGCCCAGTTTTCCGTGACCAACTCTACAAACACCTTGAAGCAGTTCCTGCTGGTGATTTTGACGCGTACACAAACAAACTTGTAGTTGCTGGAGGTACCCTCGAATATCTTAAATATGCCGACGCGCTCTTCGAAATCCTCATCGTCGGTGGCCTTCTCCAGCCTGGTGGAAGCTTCGTCGAAGATGGCGCACCTCCCTCCCCATTCTCGATTGCAAACGCGCCAGAGCCGGTGCAGGTAGACGAAGTGAAGAAATATGTCGAAGTCTTCAACAAACTTATCCGTAGGTATGTCGTTTTTCTGCTTATGCTTGAGTGTGCGCGCCTCACTGACAGTTACGGTCAGGTACAAGTACCTTCAGCGCCCTCTCGAGGAGTCGTCGCTCCCAACCTTGATGCAATACATCCATCGCTGGCCCGCCGCACAGAGGGACCGTGTTGGCATTGCGGCAGGCCTAATGATCTCACAAGGCCTCGCCTCTGCCAGCTGTCTCCAGGCGCTCACTAAGGATCACCTTGTGAAGGATGGTAAGTCTGGGCTGTTACAAAAAATGAGCTCTAACTCACTTGGTTTCCCCAGATGTATCGATCAACCTTCTCACAGCTATCTTCCGTGTTATCCTCACTGAGCAGTCAATGGAGCAGCTCTCGGGTCTGCTCAAGAAAGGTGGCATTAAGGATCTCCTCCTCTTTTTCCCAGCCTCAAAACGCACCCCCAATGACCTCTACACGCACTTCCGTGGAGCCAACCTGCCCGTCGTCGCGGACTGGTATGCTAAAAAGCAAAGCTCAGTTCTCAAGACGGAGCTCGTCGCACAGCTCAAGGAGATGTGTGAAAACGAAGAGACAACTGAATCCGTCGTGGCCGCGATCCGGGAGCACCAGTCGCGTTCGGCTATACCCGAGGCGGAGCTTGTGCAGGTCATCTGGCAAGGACTCATGGCCTCGGTCGATTGGTCTGCTCGCGCGGACCAAATCGAGGGACTGGCTCTTCGAGAGGTTACGGTGGGTTCTTTTTCGCGTGGTTGTAATTCGAGAAGGAATAAATAACTTACACGTTGATCGTGTAGAAATATGCACCTATCATCGAACCCTTTTGCACGGGCCCCAAGACCGAGGTTGCTCTTATTAACGTTGTCCAGGTGTACTGCTACGAAGACACTCGAGTTATTAAGACATTCCCGCAGATCCTCAAGGTATGACCTTCTTTCCGAACATGCCGTGGAGCTCTGTTAACGTTCACTACCCTTGCAGGTTTTGTACAATAAAGACTGCGTGTCCGATCAGGCGATCATCTACTGGTTCCAGAAAGGTGCCAAACCCCAGGGCAAACAGCACTTCTTGAAAGCGAGCGAGCCTCTTGTCAAGGTACATATCCACGCCCAACCCCCCGCCGTGTTTGCGGGTAACTGATTCCGATACTGACTGCTTACTCGCTTACGCCTAGTTCTTGCAAGCCCAACAGGATGAAAGTGATGAGGAAGAGGAAGAAGAGTAGGAGCGAACAACTTCTATATATCTCGTTATAAATATAACCTTCTGTGCTATCTCAATTATGGTTCAACATTGTCGCCCTAGATACATCAACGATTATCTTATTTCGACAGCCCAATATACACAGGGTACAGCTGTGTACGCGAAGCCTACAGACCAAATATGCACAGCGGAAAAAGAAGGCTAACTATCCAAACTCCTAAGGTACAATAATACAATGAGAATCAAAATGTGGGGCCAATTCTGGTAAGATACACTAAAACATGGGCGCCTAACGGTGCACGTCTCCGCCGAAATGAAAGACGTGCGAACGAGGGGCGAGCGTATTATGACCCACGCACGAGCGGTAAGGGATATGGGTACACTTTGACCCATGGAGCAAAACTGGACTACCAAGCCTCGGGCATACCCATCTCTCCCAGTCCGGTCCACCCCGGGCCGAAGGGGAGGAACACACCATCAGAGCCGTTGATGGGTAGTCCCAAATCAGTGAGACTCTGCGAAACAGGGGTTGAGAGTCAGCGACTGGTGACCAGCGAGAGGAGTGGTAGAGAACGGAGAAGGCGGGAATGGGATCTCTTCGGACGGGGATAGACACGTGGGTTAATCGAGTGGGGCCCGTAAGTGAGCGGGGGACCGGGGACGTGATAGGAAACGTGGGGTGAACAGGCACCCAGGAGTGGCAGAGCAATAACATGGCACGGTTGATGGAATCTAGATCACTAAAGACGTATTACTCACCGCTTCCTGCAACCACAGTGGAATGTTTGTCGGGCTGAACATGCTATCTGCGGGCCATACAAATGCCATCTCGTCCAGTACACTCGCGCCCATTCCAGCAAGGCCGGCCGTGCCCGCCTCGTAAACGCCCGCACCCCCCACACCTGACATGTCGATCTGGCCCGTCGCGTCTCCAGGGTGCAGGGCCGGCGTCGTCATCCCGATCTTGCGCCTCAGGTGCGTGAGCATCACTCGGAGTGTAAGCGCATACCGTTCCGCCGCGACTTCGCTCAGCAGGTTTGCGAGCTGATCGACTTGGACGGCTATACCAGCCAAATCCACCTCGCCCGGGAAGAGGTTGGCTACTTTAAGCAGGAACAGGCCTGAGAATGCCGCGGTTACGAGGCTATCGTGTACGGCATATCGCAGCGCAGCGCGGTAAGACGGGGAGTTTAGGAACGTAGCAAGACAGTTGGTCGCAGCTTCTTTTGCTTGGAACGCGAGTTCGCGCTGTTCGAATGGCATTTTTTCCCATGAGACGCCTCGGAGCGCGACGCAGACGAGCCAGAGCTTGGCGTAATAAAGCTCGCCAGAGAGAATTTTGCGGAGTAGGGACTCTTCATCCATGGTAGGGCCTATATGCATAGTTTAGCTAAATTTCTTGCACGGTGTAGAAACAATACTTACGGTGAAGCTCATCGCAGTCGGCCCACCATTTGTCAAGTGCGATGTTTGCGCGTCGGATAAATGCTAGTGTACTGTGGTTAACTTGACCGTTGAGTGGAGAGAGCGTCTCGTAAATTTGGGCTAAAGCCGGGATCGTAAGAATCAAGGCTGAGACGACAAAGACACTCGCACTTACTCTTTTGAATGATCAACTCAATCTGAGAGACCAGCCTCACATCGGTGGGCGACGCCATGGGATGTGACAACAACAAGCGACAGTGGCGTATCGAACTCTCATCGCGAAGAATAACAGGTCGTCCAGTACCCAAGCTCATCCTACACAGGGAAACAAATGAGCTGCTGTATAATCGACAATCCCTAAGGATACTCACTGGTGATCAAACCAATAGAGGCAGAGCCATATCCGTGCAGACACGACTGTCGCTCGGCTGTCAGTCCACGAGCACAGAATCATCTTCGATATAACTCACCGAGATCTCGCTCCTCGGCGTCGCTTCGCTTGGTAGTTCCATCCGAGGGACCGTCAGCCAGCTTCTCCAATGCTCTGTGGAGACCCAAATCCAACGCCATGCGCATGGCGTGTCCGCTGGGCAACCATCCGTTCGTGCTCCATGCGGACAACAAGAGCATGGCTAAATCGCATTTGTTTCTGTCAGACGGATCCAGGAACGAAGCGCGAGCGACGAACCTTGAACAGCCTCTTTCCGAACGATGGGTCCAAACAGCGTCGAGCGGGCAATTCCTTGGGCTTCTTCTAGACACCTGTGAAATGTCGCACCCGGCTGCCCATTCCCCACGCGAATCTTTGCGGCAACGGCCAGAATCGCATCAAAGCAAAATGGCGTGCGGTCTCGCAGACTTTCAAAGGTGTCGTACGCGGGATCGAAGAGCGGGATGAATAGATGGCAGCCCGAAAAGAATCTATAACCGCATTACTCGTGAACAAAAATTATTAAAATCCAAACATATATCCATACATATGATACAGCTCTCTGGCCTCGTCCTCGCGTACGAGGCCCTGTTACGCCGGTGAGCGACTAAACAATTTGAAAAAGAAGATAGTTGCGTACCTTTTCCAAAACATTAGGGAAGGCATTTCGGGGAGTAGGTTCCACTCGCTTCCTCTTCTTAACACGGTTGTACGCATCGCGACTGTTGGAATCGGGATTTAATGTTTCAATCTAATGGATGAGGACCAGGGACATACCGCGGGGAGAGGCTCGGGCCCGCCGCGGCTTCAACGGCCGCATTGGCGAGCCCTTGAAGTGCTTCGATCGGCGCATTTAGCGCAGATCTCGGAAGGGTGTCCTCTGATTCGTCGTCTGAGGATGGGGCGGTTGAGGGAACGATTCCGTATGTTGCAAATTTGTGTGGCTGCAACTGGATTAGGCATGTACCTCGTGCTCGTGCTGATGGGGGCAACGTACTGGGGGTGCGAAGCCCGGCAGGGCTGGCCACTTTTTGCGAGGGGGAGAACGCTCCTCGTCGTAGTATCCCTCTCGGCTGGAAGGTACGACGGGGAGGGAGGTGAAGGAGACGTCACCGCGGGGAGACTCGGACATTGCGGGGTAAGTGGAGGCGGACTGCGGAGTTGGAGGCACACCATTCTGAGGATATGGTTGAGGAGACTGGCTCTGGATGGCGGAGAGGATGCGATCGAGTGAGGACTGCATGCCGATCATCTGCGACTGCATCATCAGATACTGGCCCTCCAGTCGAGAGACCCTCCTGAGCGAGTCCGAGTCAGCGACGAGCACGATCCCTCAGATACAGGACTTACTCTGCCGAACCGTTGGTCACTCCGCTGACCTGGTTTTTCTTTTCCGGTTTCTCGAAAACGCATTGCGTGCCACTCATCTGGCAGCGGCGACACGGGGCCTGGAGGGGGGTCAGCCATCACACACAGTTGCCTCCTCGGCGCGACTCACCTCGCCCTCGCAGCGATTCTTGCCCTTTCTGCAAGCCGTGCACGCCTTGGATCCTCGCTTGGGAATGGGGTTTAACGAGGGAGTCTCGACGGCCGAGCTGCCGGAGGCCTTGAAGGCGCCAGACTGCTGTTGAGCGAGCATGAACTGCTGGTTGCGGGATGAGTCGCTGTAGACGGCCTCGCGCAAGTCGCTGCCGGGGTTGGAGGCGTAGCTCATGGCGCGCTTGCGCTTTGCATTAGTAGGCTCCGAATTGGAGTTGGACGAGGGAGAGAGGGACATGGTCGTGGTTCACGTGACGGCCAAATGGTCGGATGCAGGGAGTGGTGGTTGGGTAGTACGGGTCGACGTTAAGACAGGGATGGCAGGGCTGCGACGTATAAACCCCACTAGTGGGGCACCGGGGTGTTCTATAAATCAGCGTGGGGACTGGGGAACATTTCATCAATTCAACTCGTCCTTTAAGTTCACTAATTACTAGGCCTTCACGTGGACATCACCGGGCTGTAATCCTAAGCTCGGCAATCCGCCCCCTACTTCTCACACTTACCATATCTAGACTGTGCCACGAGCTCATGATCATACCTCGTCAGCAAGCTTAAAATCCGAATCAATTGGCTTCCCCGCCTGCGACATCGCGCCATGGGTCCAAAAGCTTACGTTTGGACGTTCCCGCCCCGATCGGCTTGAACTGCTCGAACAGGACTTTGCTCCATAAAACATCCCACCTTGGCCCAGACATACACGTTGACCGCGTAGTAAGTCGTCTAATCGGAGGCAAGGCCGCTAGAACCGGCGTCGCACGCTCGCAGCCGAATGTCGCCCGAACTTTACGCCGGGCGGTGGCTCGTCGGTGACGCTATTCCTACCCTAAGCAGAAGGCAACTTGCGCTCAAGCAACCGGCCGCGACGCGTCAATTTGGGCAGTACGCTGACTACCACCAACCCAGTTTGGGCCTAACCAAGGGGTACATGTATGCTTCTGTTCCTTATCCCGCGCGCGTGCGCATATCACTCATACTGACCCCATGATTACTCTTAGGCAGTTCGATGCCACATGGCTTGCCCAGACTGCCATTCCCTGTCTAGCTTGGTTGGTAGAGAAAACTCTGGCTTCTTCCTTCGGTCATATTTTGACTGTTAGCCGCCGTAATCCCTGTTTCTTTGCCTTTCATCATATGTCGGACGTGATCCTCCTGGCTCCAGTTGATTTCAGCCAACGGCGCCCTCGGACACGTGCGCCGCCCTTCTTCGTTGGCGCAACGACTCAGCCTATCTTTGGTCAAGCATATGTGTCTCAGTGTTCTCTTCGGTTTGTCGAGATAGGGTGGCTGTCTGAACGCAATCGGAGTTAGGACCGCGTGTGCTACGCCGACGACCCACTCGAGTCGACTGCTTCCAACCACTGCTGCCCTCCCCCACGTCTGCAGATCTTTCCTACTCTAGGTATGTAGTTTCGATTGAAACCAATTGTCCCTGCA
>JANWGL010004359.1:14811-25919 GCA_025200755.1 Ceratobasidium sp. C01 | reverse complement strand
GGAATGTGTACACTAGGCATTGTCAATAGAGTAACTAAAGGAACAAATATATCATTGCTAGTTCTTATTTTACAGCGTCAAAATTCTCTCGGGGTCGCGGCACCGCAGGTCCGAAAAATCCGCAGGCCGTGGTTGGGTGGGATTCGCCCGGTATGTCATCCAAGATTTCCGCAGGTTGGCGGACCTGCGGACCGAGCGGCCGAATGTACCGAACCGGCGGGAATACCGCAGGTCACGCAGAAAATCCGCGGACATGCGAAATTACCGCAGACCGGGCCGCAAAATCCGCAGGCCGAGAACATGCGGAAATAAATTCCGCAGGTGAGTGGACTCAAATCACCGACGGTTACTTACGGTTTTTTGTGATTCCGCAGGTGGTATGCGGAACCTCCGCAGGTTTTGGGTCCATAGTGAAACAGAAGAGCATGTTTAGACGATGACGCAGTAGCCATCGCAAACGAATATGAATATCGAGCTGCAGGCAACAACACATACCTTAGCCGATGCAGCACTCCTATACACGGCGAAAATACGGTTCTCCACTCACCCCTTGGTAGCGAGAAGGTGGTTCGAAAATATATTTTTATCTCTCATAAAGGATGTCTCAATCAGCGCATACATGGACATCAGAGCGAGCGACATTGATTGGTGCTAAGGGACTACCCGGATTCCGGTACCGGTTAGCCCTCGGATATTCACGTTAGTCCACCACGCCAGCGTAATCAGAAGTCCAAGGTCGCGGCGGGTGGCTACCACTTATAATGCCAAGACTCTGGAGTGGATACCGATATCTATCATATCTTCCATACCTGAGCCCACATGAAGCTCCTGTGCAATAATTGGCTTGAAACTTTTGGTTTAGACTGACAGGTGGTTTGATGGACGAGCAAATAGCCGAGCTAGAGTAAAGACGTCTCGGACTCGGTTGCGGTCAGGAGACAGAAATCGCAATCGAAACGGCGACTTTATGGAGCGAAGAGAAGCTCAAAGGCACACTGAGACAAGGCCGATGTCAGAGACCGGAAGGAATGTTCAGCGAGTTCCTAGGTGCTGTGGATTAACCAACCATTTAGGGTACTCGAGGGAACGACGCACAAAATGGGGAAGACTTTGACGCCGAGATACGGCATATAGCTCACGACTACGACGACCTGCCGGGCTCCATGGAGATGATCGGACCCTCAAGAATGCACTCATAATGGGGCCGTTACTTTTCCACATCGATTTATCCTTTGGGAGTTGGTTTACAACTTGGTATCGAGACCTACGTGGGGAAGGTGCCATTGTAGATCGATAGACATAGCGGCGGCATGTGCAAGTCTGGATGATTATACGGCTAGATGCTTATTAGGGTCTCGGCCTTGTATAGTTGCAGTAGGTGCAAAATGCCGTGTTGCATCTGAAAACCTAGATCATCCCCTCCGGCGGCGCACAGACTCAAAATGGTGAGTAGTCATTTTTTGCATTTGTCGTAGGGGTGTGAGTACGTGTGCCATCTACCAACAAGTCTAACTAATGCCGACTGATCAAACTCGTACTGATCATATAGTAATTAGGCCACTTTCGTTTGAGGACTACGGTCTGACTGATCACTGCTCCTTTTTACGGCATTCAAGTTTATGCTCACCAAGTCCCCTCTTGCCAGACGATCGCTTAATAAGATCAAGTCACACAACATGAAAGTTTCCCAAGTATACCAATAAACCTACCGTGACAACCGAGCCACCGGTAAACAGTACCATGGCTGGCGTTCATAACCTTGTATAACCTGTTGCACCCCTCAACAGAACTTTCCAAGAGTCCCATTAATGTAGTTGAGCGTGCTGAACGATTATTCTGGCCAAGGATGTTCACAAGCAGTCTCACTTAGTTTTTGTGCATGCTTCCAAATAATGTGTTCTAGATTTCTGATATAGCGCCTTTCGGACCATTCATCACGGACAGAGTTTCAGTTTCGAGATACAAGTTAGACATATCATGCCAAACAAAAGACCAAATCAATCACTTCTCAAACGGATCTGTAGATCATATCAGCGACACCGGAGAATCAGAAAAAAAGAAATGAACGAACACAATCGCCTATCTAGGCAATCACACAGGAGCCAGTGCCTCCGTTATCGGCCTTGTCCAAGGGCTGTTCGACCTGGACTGACTGAGAATTGGTGTACGAGGCGGTGTCCATTTGAGCAGAGAAGAGTGGCTCAAAGTACGATGAGTGGATGAGTGGGTACGAGATGATGGATGAGTAGCTGGCTGAAGGAAAGAGAGCGAGTGAACACACAGTTATATACCATGCGCTGCCTAATGTTTGTTATGGACGAAGAGCGAACGGTCTTACCAATCGATGGTTCCTCGATCATTTCATCTTCCGGGATTGCGGTCGAAATCCCAACACCGCGATCCCCGGAACCTCTGCCAAACTATGAATGGATCGATCAAGTATTGTGGCGCCTGTTCCGGCCTCGAAACAGCAACACCGCGGTCCCCGAATTCGGCCGCCACCTGACCCCCTAATTCAATCATAGTGAGGAATATGTGCTAGGCTCAGTAATCAGGTTAGTATCGTTTCAAAACTAGCTTGTAACGAGTACACGTAACACATGGTCAGGTTTGTCATACATCTGCTTTTATCGGGAGTCTCAACCCACGGAGAGAAAGTACCCAATAGTTGAAAGGAGCTCCCAGTTTACATATCTTTAGCTTCTGATACAACCCGCCTCGGGCCACTAACCGCAGACAAAGAGATTGGTTGCAATCCCAGATTATAGGATAGGTAGATTATAACAATCGTAACAGCAAAAGAAAACCCGCTTTTTCAATCGCACATGCAACCCGGATTAGCGTCGCAGATAAACATATGTATGTACAAATTAACAAAGCGGAGAGTGCATCTAGACGATGACGCCCGCTGCCATTGTCCTTGTACACAGGTTGCTCGACCTGGACGTACCCGAAGTCGACGTATGAGAGAGAATCTATTTGATACGAGAATAGTTGCAAGTGGATTCAGCAGGGATATGAGCTGAAAGAAAGAGAGCGAGTGAACATATGCTCATACATTCACTCGCCGACTATTGCTCATTACCGCATGACAGCGAAGTATGTTCCCATTCCATTTCAGCCCATTGCTCTCACTGTTCCGCAAGGTAGGTTGGCGGCGCCATAAACAGTTGCACACACACGCTTGCTAACCTGACTGTCGCTTTTGGGGAAGCCAGGCACGCTTCTATTTGATTCCGCCGGCGTCTGACACCTGAGCCTCGGAAGAATATGTTACCTGGCTAGGATTGTCTCTTCAGATTTGATGTTGTACAAATGAGAAATCCTTGTCTGAGCAACGCTTCCCCGTGGCGCATATATGGATTTGTGATAAGTGTGTCTGACATTCAAGAGCTACGTGATACTACGGTCTGAGTGGTTAGCTCGGTGGCTGTTAAATCCGGGGGTCCCGGTGTTGCTCCTTCGAGGCCGGAATAGGCACCACAATGCAGGATCGACCTATTCCTAATTTAGCACGGATACCTCTAGCCTCCATACACCTCAAGGACAATGTTTTGTCTAGCATTTGCTGGTTTCGGCCATTTATAGCGGGACCGCCCCTGATTTTATGCTTTGCGTCAGTGAAGCGAATCCACTCATATCATAGTTCCCGGTTACTCTTTTTCGCCTAACGTCACACCGCAAGTTCCATTAGCCTTCAAATCACACAAATGCCATAGCATTACATACAGTGGCTGGCGGGAGGGGGACAATCCGGGATATTGCCTCGGCCGTGGCTACAAATCGATTCTCCGGAGATCCACTCTTATTTCACCTTGGCCCGGTCACCCTCACGTAAGGTATCAGTGGGACATTTGTATTATACGAGGGCTTTTCGGTTCCTACATTCTCCCATCCGACTGACAAAAAGCACAGGTAAATAACGATTGAACGAATTTGACCGAATTTCGGTACAGTATTCGATCATAACCGGAATCTCTTATGCTCCCGGCTGCCCAACCTTGGGCTCTAAAATCTAACCTGACGAGACTCGAGAATACTTGTGACGGCAAGATCAGTTGTGCCACTGAAACACCCGCTATAGTCTCCGCAGATATTGTCGCTTGGTGCATCTCTATTTGTGTTGCTTTACTTCTTCGTACATGCATACTCGACCTAAGCATTATGCACAAGTTGTTTCTCACTCATGTACAACGAGGAACGAGGTAGATAGTACGTGTTGTGCCATGCCTCTCGCTCCCGATAACAACTAGATTTTACATTATTCGATCACGTTGGGAGCCTTATGTTACGATTTCTTGTTTGAAACGTAACCTCCCCAAAGTCCCATGATCAACCACGGCCGGCGTTGATCGACGAGACAGACCGACACTGGTGCGCAATACTGGCGGTGACTATTGTCAGCCACAGATCACCAACAAAAGCAGCCCGCGCTTCATGGCTTTTGCGAACGCCCCGCCGCTCGCGAGTGACCGATTGTTAAACCTCACGAGGCTCGGCAATCGCCGTGTTCGTTTAGCTCGTTTAAGCTCGAGACCACTTACGAATCTCTGGGTGCTTGTACTTGCCGATCACGTGGTAGGTTGGGGCTCCGTGTGGCAAAGTCCGACCTAAGAGCCTCCACACACTGCGGCATTTAGCGTCTCGTTCGTTTAGCAATACCCGTAGTGTAAGTGGGTTCCAGGCTACGTGTGTACAATATCTGATGCAGGGTATTTCGGATCGCGTATTACAACGAGGGACAAGGCCTGAAGCAGTATACAGTGCAGATACGTCCTTGAAATCATAAGAACGAATGAACAAATGTTGCGAACGGGCCTAATTTTAAGATTAGCAGCGCCGGAGTCTCATTCGAACAAAAAGAAACGAACGAAGGGGAGAGCGCAGCTATGCGATGACGCAGTAGCCCCCGCCGGTGTTACCCTGCTCGAGCTTGGCGGGTTGGGGTACAGTGCACAAGAGAGAATCCATTTGAGGTAAGGCTAGATTTGAGTGGGTCAAGATAAGACAAATGCGTATGAAGTGGGGGACGAATGGCCGAAGGAAAGTGAACCATAGGACACACCGCTAGAAACCACGCGTTGTCTGCTGTTCGACATAGCAAGGCAGCGATGTATTTCGCCTCTCGATTGTAGCCCATGATTCGAATCGTCTCGGATGACATGCTAATACCGCCAAGACAGCTGCCTTCACACCTAGGCTTGCTGGCCAGGCCGTTGATTTTGATTAAGTTCGGTTAGCCCTAGCTGATCTCACCTATGTCCACTACATGAACTTTATGGAATCACGTCATGTGTCTAGCTAGTCTCTTTAGAGCTACCGTCGGATGGATAAGAGATTCTTATCTGTACAGCATTTTTGTGTGACCAATACGCTGAAATCGTGAATATATGCTTGTTTTCTCACCATCTAGGGCAAAACTGAGCAATCGGTCGAGCGGGACTCTGCAAAGCGAATTCACAGGGGCATATATGTATTCGTATTGGGTTCAAATTATATTTGGGGCCTCAATCTCAGAACTTGGTGACTCCGAGAGCCAGGCACATGGCCAGGAACCCACCTCGCGCAACAAGCGCGTTGACCGGAAGCGACTGACGTTTTGATCAATTTAAATTTGAGTGGGGTCTGAGTAGCCCCCGGTCAGACAGATAAGAATTCGACGTCCCAGAAATAAACTCTAAATAGCAGGAACGTGTGAGCGAGCAATCCGTTGCGTTGAACCGCGCGGGAGTGTTTGCGAACGACTTTCATACCCTCTCACCAAATGGGTGATCATAGTCCCGGTTCTACATCTACGTAAGAGTCAATAAAACTCCTTCACTAAGTGTTAAGCCCTCCGACTGCACAGAATGTATAGAACTACTTTTGGAAAGGCCTTGGATCTACGGCGGCGGACAAATTCTCTTTCTTAACTGCTTCTTCCCGGCTCCAGGTATTTCCGGTTTACATACATCTGAAAATGTGCAATGGGGTTCGATTCATAGTCGTATTTTGCTCGATACATAACTAGACTGCCAGGGTTGCAGATAACTTCTTTGAGACCCGAGTCACGTGCTTCGTAACCAGGTTCGGTAAACGAGCCGCGCTCATAGCGATAATCAGTTTATCCTTCCTCACCTTTGAAGCTAGAACAGTCATTTTGCGTCCTGATAATATGAATCTATCAACACTCGCAAGTTATATCGGCTAATCCTTTGAACACGCTCGAGTGCTGAGGACGACATCAGGAGCGCAGTGCAAAATGGCTAGCGCTTGTTATTTATACACTAGACCATCCTCCATTTTGGGTACTACTTTATTATCATGCGAATCCGATTACAGGAATCCGACGCTGTTGCTTGGGAACTCACGTAGGTTTCAGGCAGGGATCGCATTCGCCGGGCGCGTATTGGAGGCTGCATTGATGTAAAGTAGGAGCTCCGGGAGGTGCTGCATCGAAATTTTGCAACCTGCGAGTATCTCCACCACAATTTGAAAGGCTTTGGATATTGTACGGGGCTAGCTCGAAAGATCCACCAAAGCTAGATAGTGTCAAGGGGAGGTCATTATTATATCACATGACCTGATTACGTCATCCTCTTGGCGGGATCATGCCACAGCCACCGCCACCGCCACCAGTTCGGAATGAATCTTGAACTGGAAGCTGAACGATTCTTGAGTTCCTACGAACTTGACCTCAGTGAAAACTATGACAAACGCAATGTAACTATTCTCCGTAACCTCGTCCGGTTCGTTCCGAATCCCCGAGGCCGCAGCTCGCTCTGCACCCAGATCACGAGCTGCAAGAATAACACAAACGACCGCCCTCTATCTGTGCACAGAATCAAGCTCTATGAGTTTCTTCAGCGGGGGTTTTATTTACTTGCAAGTCTTGCTACTGCCAGCAAGTCAAGCTTATCAGGCCACTTCCATTACGGCGACTGACTGACCACCACCACCACCTTCCCCCACGGCGTTTAAGTTACACGCCCACCGAGCCAAATCTTTATAGCCGCCTTGCCAGAACATAATTAGCGGATATCAATTCAATTAACACAGAAGTACGGCGACGGGCCCGCTGCAACAATCGTTCACTGCCATCCGCATACAGTCTCTGAAGCTCTCGTGCGTTTATACTATTTTGCCGTCAATTTGGTGAATTACACTTTTTTTTCTTTATTTTGGTATCCAAGTTTATATTGTTTATGCAACCCAAGTGCTATGTAAGACAATGGTCTCACGCGCGTTCGGGTTGTTACATGAAAGCTCGGCCACCTTGCCCCCTGGCAATCCCTCCTCCCTTCCTTGTATCAGCCCCGCCAATGCCCACCCAACGGGCCTACACCCCCCCCCCAAGTGTCCAGCTCACAGCTGTTTTAGAGGCTCTGGGCTCCCTCCCACGTGGTGAATCTCCTCTAGCTCTCTCTTATTGTGACCAACTGTCAGTGCCTCTACACACCGGTCTTTGAGTTAAAATGGGTTCCTACTGTAGTGCGTTATCACGGTTCTCTCGATCATCAGCAAAAGATACTCGCACCTAAACTCGCTGTTCATCTGCGGTCTCAAGGAGGCCCACCCCATTAAGGAATTCCATCAAGTGCGCGGTCGCTGGTCCAGGTGTAAGCAGCGTTTTGTACGAACGCGACGCCGCCCCCAGGACCCGGTCCATCTCGGCTCTCTCTTCCACGAACGCCTCGCAGCTCATGAACATGTGGATGACTGTTTGTACGCACAGCCCGCATTGGGGGCAGCCTGGCGAGTCCAACTTCTTGAAGCGGTACAGGTAGTCCGCAAGCGGGAAGTGGCCGAGCCTAAGTTGTACAAGTGTCGCGAATTGAATTTGTGTGAGCGCATGCTCCCTCGTAGCCTTGAAGAACTTTAAGGACGGATAGTCTGGGCCCAGCGTCTGCATTCGGTCCCTCCGTGGTGAGTCCCTCACTTCTTTCCTCCACCTCTTCACCATCCTCTCTTTAAAGACTCGTTTTGCGGCTGTTGGGTTGGTAGGTACCCGCCTCCTCAAGCTCGTTGGTAGCACAGGAGGGTCGCTGCTTTCTCGTTGGTCTGCCTTCCGCGCCGCTTCATAGTGAATTACACTTGTCCACAGGATACACTACTCTCAGCAATTACAGTAGGTACGTGGTCTCTAGGTTCCGAGCCTTTTATTTGTATTTCTCTCATAGGGTTTCTCAGACCGCTCATCACCAGGAGAGATATAGCTTCAGATTTCAGTACACAGTACATGCACATCCTGACAATCACAAGAACGAAAAAAAATTCTTGTAACTAGAACTAATAGTTATGTTAGCGGTGTAGGAGTCTCAATGAACGAAATGAACGAACAGAAGAGTATATGGCAAGCCGGAGTGATACTCGTATTGATCCGTTGTTAACCGACGGATACGGACTCTAATTTGACACTTCCGCTAGTGCGTGCCACTGGCTGATGGGGGCAAACATAAGGTGGACGCATGACAAACCATACTAGGCGTTACATGTAACGTTACAAGGTGGCTTAAAAGCATACATATTCGACCACAACGAGTGCTTAAAGGCAAATTGGGAAAAACGAATCCCATAGAGTTTTAGAGAACTCATTTGCGCATCTATCGGTGCCAGTTTGAAGAGAATCCAAGAAGAAATGAGAAACTAGTAGGCAAATCCGTACAGGCAGGAGGTGGTGGTTAACCCGTTGTAAACGGAAACACACCCATTTCATGACTTCGAAATGCTTCGTCTGAGTGTCTCCAGGAATTAATAACTCTTGCATATAGGGTAGAATGTTATCCAAATGAGATTTCTGATGTTTCTCGAGTGTTTAATTATATGCCCACAGACCATATTTAGTCGTCTGACGAACCACCGCCTGTGCGGATTTGCCTACTAGTTTCTCATTTCTTCTCGGATTCTCTTCAGACTGGCACTGATAGATGCGCAACTGGATCCTCTAGAGCTCTATGGGATTCGTTTTTCCCAATTTGCCTTGAAGCACTCGTTGTGGTCGAATATGTATGCTTTTAGGCCACCCTGTAACGTTACATGTAACGCCTAGTATGGTTTGTCATGCGTCCACCTTATTGACAGCCCGCAGGACACTAGGCGCGTACCTAGCCGCCCAATCGGACTTCTCCGGACACAATTAGTGTCCGGGGAACGTTGGTCACTGCCCAGAGCGGCGAACCAAGCTTTGGCGCCGACCCTGGGGCTGTCACCAACGTGGAACGAGGTGCGGACACCGCCGCAACACCTTCGGAGGCCTATGGAGTGGCCGAAAACTCCCCCCTCTGCTGTTCTACTTGAGCGGCGAGCTCCTCCCTTCATGACCATGGCATTGCGATGTTCTTCGTATGCCAACTATGGCAACCGGCGACCCGCACTGGAGAGTTGAATGTGAATCTCAAGCTGCAGATTAAACAAGCTTACCTCAGTCGAGGTAACTCTCCTATAATTGGCGAATATGGTCATACGACCACCTGTCGGTGGTAAGAACGCGGCCTCTCTGGTATGCTTCTCTTTATCTATTATCACGGATATCCTGATCAGCGCATTCAGAGACATGGAAGAAAGCAACATTGACCTATTCTACGGGAATATCCGGATTTCAGTACCTTTCAGCTCATGTATATTGTTGTACTCCCATGGGAAATTATACACAGCACTGGGGTAATCGGAGGTTCAGGGTCGTAGCGGGCGGTGGCTACTTTTAGAGCTAGGACTCTGGAGTGAATCATATAGTTTAATTTCTGTGATAATTTTTATACGTAACCACGGATAAAACTTCCGCACTATAAATGGCTTAAAACTCATTTTAGATTGCCTAGTGAGCTGATCAACGAGCGAATACGTAGCCAGGCTAGAGTAAAGCTTTTTCGTATTTAGTTCAATCGCGATTGAAATGTTCATAATCTTTCAAAGAGGCTGCTTAGTTGGTACAGCGCCTATAATATATGCTCATGATAGGTACATTGTCCCCATGCGTCGACTGGAAGGGGGATAGGGGACGACGCGAAGGTCATAATGGTATAGTATCTCACAGCTCAATGAAACGGCAGGGAAAGGTAACCACGAATCAAGTGCCGTAATGGACGGAATTACTCAGCTTCAATCCCAAGGAATTCAACAAATAGCATAAGGACTAGTGTGAGGGTGAGCGAAGTCAATGAAACCGTCTTGCTTGCTCTGACCTGACCTGACCTTCGACGTTTTTGGCCAAAGTCTCCGAACACTACTCCTTGAAGTTCTATTACTATAGCTACTGTTCGCACACGATCTCACATAATTTGGGGCGTGATTCTCGGTTTGCTTGTCCATGCTTTCTGATATGGCGCGTCTCCGACAACTGGTCACAAGTAAAGACATGATTTGAAGTTTCAGTATACACCACTAACACATCACAGCGAGTATAAGGAAGAAAGAACCACTTTGTAAATGGACCTAAGATTACAGTTAATAAGGCGGAGGTCTCAAAAAATAAAATCAACGAACATTAGACTGCGAGTAAGCGATGACGCGGTATTAACCGCCCCCGCCACCATCACCACCGCTGCCGCCGTCACTGCTGGTGCTGCCAGTGCTGTCACCGCCGTGGTCCGTGTGCGCGGTCCCAGGGTAGTCGCTGCCACCGGTATACCCGCCCCGTTTGTCGCTCATTTGAGATGATAGTAGAGATTGGTAGCTCAAGGTTAGAGGAGTGCGTATAAGATGAGCAATGAGTAGCTGAAGGAAAGAGCATGGATGGACGTACGGTTTTAAACTTCCTCACTGGCCATTCTTCATCATGGCAGGACTACGCCATTTGTCACTACCCGACTTCAGCCCATTGTTCTTGCCGTTCTAGATGGTAGGCTGACATTGTCAAGTGCAGCTGCACACGCAACTGTTGACCTGGCTGTCATTTTCGATCAGGCCTGGCCAACCTCCATCAATTCCATTAGCGCCTGTCATATGGACTTTGTCGGATCGGACCATGCATCCAAGTAATCTCCTCATGACGCGACGTTGTACAGATGAAGCAACATTTTCCCCATGAGGCTGGTGGAATGTCATGGCTCGGGCGTGCTGCTTTTCACAAATCCACGCACTCGACATGTGAGAAATTAAATACCCCTGAAAGATAGTGTCATGGCCTATGA